>APFE031721464.1:156055-259701 GCA_000404065.3 Pinus taeda | reverse complement strand
AGCAGCAACATCTGACTACACTTTGGTGTGAAAATCAAAGTGCCATTCAGCTTTGCAAAGATCCATTTCAGCATCAGCGCAACAAGCACATTGAACTACACATGCACTTCATCAGAAAGCTCATTCATGACCATGTTCTTGAAGTGCAATATTGTTCAACAGATGATCAGGTTGCAGACATCTTCACAAAGGCTCTCACAGAGGCAAAGTCCACTAAACTTCGATATATGCTTGGAGTTCAGGAAGTTGTCACTAAGGGGGGATAGGCTCTAGTGCCTCCTTCCTTCTCCTATTGTGTCATATTTGTAAATCCTTCAATCCTATCCCAAGTTGTTCTTAAGGGGGGATGTTAGGATATTCCGACACATAGGAAATAGTTAAGTTCAACTTGGTCTAGTATAGAGTTAGGTAAAGTGTGTTTCTTTACCGTTGTACATTTTGTAACTTACAATCCGACGGTCACGATATGTAGTGATCCGACGGTTCATTCTCTCCTCGGTATTACCGACACTTGATCCGTGGCTTGACACCCGATTGGTCCATGAATTCTATTTAAAGCGCATGGAGGGTCATTTGTAGGTTAACCGTGCATGAGAGAAGCTTATGTAAATTTTCATTCTTTTATTAATAAATTGCCTGTAGTAGCCACGTTGGCGCAAGCCGTGGACTATTTCCCTCTCTGAGGGTTTTAACCACGTCAAAATACTGGTGTATTGATCTGTGATCTGTTTGTGAGCGGTGTCCTTTTGGTGTTCTGTCTGAGGAACTTACCCTGTAAATTCCTACAACAAGGAGCTTGAAGCAATGCCTTTAGTGGACAGTGATTTCCTCATTCAGGATTTTTTTGGAGAGAGAAACCACTTGCAGACCTTCTGCCAGCTGAGGAATAGCCACTTAAGCAACAGTGACATGTATGGCATCTGGGAGTCAAATCTGCCCATCTATTTCTTGCCTTCTGTGAATGTTTTCCCTGAAATAATTCACCTCTGTGCTGAGAATTATGACCAGAGCCTCAGAGCTGTCAAGTTTCCATCTGGGAGCATACTTTTTTACATTACTCCTGGTTCCATCAATCATATGCTCAATTTCAAGCAGACCCAACTGCTCTTCCCTTTTTCCATAAAATACCTGCTGGACAAAGGCTCCAAGCTCTCCAGCACTGAGATTGCTACAATTGCCAAGACTTTCATGAGAGCAGACCGCCAACCTATTGGGCCACCTCCTTTCCTGTATGTAAATTTCAATAAGGTAGGCAAGCTGCTTGTAGACATGATATCCTCTGTGCTGGGTTTCTAAACAAGTGAACATATTGATGAAACAGTGTTGGTCCTTTTGTCTGCATACAGCCTTGGAAAGCCCCCTACTATGAAGTACAACTATGCCAAGTCTATTGCCAATAAAATACATGACCAACTGCTTAAGCTGAACAAAGAGGCAATATTCAAATATTATTCATATATGTATCACCTGTTCATGTACTATCAGACAGATTGCTTCCAATGCCCTATCAAGAAGCTGGATTCACAGGGTAAGAGGAGGTCTGTTATCTTTTGGTCTTCAGTTTTGCATCATGTCCAGAACTCTCCATATTCTTACTGTGAGTTCATTGACCAATTTGTATATCCAGTCACATGCCTTTTGAAAATAACTCCTCCCCCTAGGTTGTCATGTGACATGCAGAAAATATTGCAGCTGTCCAAGAATTATAAAATAGGTGATTGGTATCTATACCAAAACCACACAGTCATCAAGATCTATGGTTGTGAGCTATATCCTTATAGGCTCCCAAGATATGTGCCTATGAGATTGTTTGCCTTGGAATACTATAGGCAACTCATCAATTCTGATCTTACACATTTTCATAGTGCTAAGAAGAAAGCCAACCTGAAATTCAAATACCGTCTAGGCCCCTTCATCATGAACAAGAAAGATGGTTGGCAAGAGGCTGATCAAACACTGGGGCAACAGCTTAAACTAAAAAGGAGTTTCTGGTGGGTCCCTTATGACCCTAATGGCTTTATCATTGTTAGAAGAGTCAAATATAGGCTGTTAGCCTATAAGCATTGTCCATATCCACAAATTGAACATTATGCCAACCAAGATGAATGGGTGCCAGGGACATTAGTTGAGGAATTTACTCAAGAAGAGATAATGGAGCAAAATGTAAAAAATTTAGAAAAAACTCTTGACTTGGATTCTTTTCACCAGGTGACATTCAAGCTACCAATCCAAGTTGGAGAAGGAACATCCACTACTGCAGCCGCACAGACCGTCCAGCAGGCATCTACAACAACAACAGTTAGAGCAAAGGGAAAGGAAGTGATGGATGCACAGCAGGAAACAGAGGCAAAGCAGCCCATCACTTCCAAAGATCAAAGTCAAGGGCAAGCCCTTCCACAGCAAACTGAAACATCACAAATTCCGGTCTTGCAAACTCCTCTCAATGAAGAGAGAGGTAGAAAACGGGATAGAGAGGAGCCCACACCTCCAAGTGGGTCAACATAGCAACCAGAGGCCAAGAGGCCAAGAATTGACCCTCAAACTGAAGAACACATCAGTGAAGAAAGGATAGAGAGCCAAAGCAGAGAAAGAGAATCCAGCCAGCAAACTGCTACCAGCTCATTCCAGCAGGAACAAGGTATGCAGCAAAGTACAGAAGTGTCCTCTTCCAGGCAGCAGGGCAAGAAACCAGCTAGTATCAAAGGAACTTTTATGGAAATTAAGGCACAAAATGAACTTTTGAGAGTACAACTTTACGATAAATTCTTGAAGACAACACCCTCCAAGCAACAAATATTAATGGCAGCATATGATATCAAGGAGGACAAGATGATTTTGACTCATTTTAAGCCTAAGGTTCCAAAACCCAAATCATCTGCAGACTACACAAAGACAAATCTAGAGGTCCTATCCAAGGACACACATCCCATGGATCAAATTGAACTGCACAAGAAAACAGGGGAAATGGTTTATGCCACACTTGCAGACAGGGCCACGCTGGCCCATCAGTTAAAAGAATCACTGAAAAATACAAATACAAAATTAAATTTGGAAAGGATGTCTTCCACTGCTAAGGACAACCGGATAAAAACTTTGGAAGACATAATTATTGATCTAGGACATGATCCTAAAGATCCAAAGGGTATCAAGGACCTTATCAAGAAAAAGGAGGATGACATTGCTGCACTTAGAAAGCAGGCAAAGTTGCCTGCAACCATTCACCCTCAAACAGCAGAACTTGCATAGGAAAAACAGGTTGATGAGACCATGGATCTGCTTCTAAAGATGAATCAGAGAATATTACAGATGGAGGCAGAATTGGAAAAGGCCTTGCAAAACAAGCAAGGGGAGTCAACCTCCCAACCCCCTCAAACCTCTACAACTCTTGGCCCTGCTCCACTTACACAAATAGCAACAGCCCCTCCTGCCATTCTAGCACCTACAACAGCTACATCAACTACAGATGCAACAGCAGCATTAGCAGCAGCACCTGAATCCAGTATGAGCATGGAGGACTTAATGAAAGCTGTCAAGGAGCTTGAAATTCAAGTGATAGAAATAAATGAGGCCAAAGAAAGATTGGCCAAAGTAGAGGCCAGTTATGACAAGTCTAAAATGACAGTGGCCGAGAAGCAAAGGGAAATAAAAGCCTTAGAGACCAGAGTAAAAGCCTTAGAAAAAGAACTGCTTCTAGACAAAACTCTGGCTGAGATTAAAAAGATTTTGTGGGCCAAAATTGGCCAATCAATCAATGACCAATGGCAATCAATACAGGCCATTCATGAGCAAATTGAATTAATAGGCATAGCTCAAATTGAAATTCAGAAGGCCAGAGCAGCATTGGGGATCATGCATGAGCAAGCTAACAAGATGATCCATTTCCTGAATACTCACACCAAGGAAGAATTGGCAGCACTAGATATTAACAGTCGAACAGACACTATCCTAATAGCAAAGAAAGTGCTGACCTTGAGAAATTTCACACAGACTCTGGAAAGGAAATGTCAAGATATGCAGGTAGAAATAAATGATTTCAGGACAAGAATAACAACATTGCAAGATAGAGGATTGCCCAGCCTAGTGACTGGTACTGGAAAATTGTTGCCCTTTGTACAATACACCACCAGAATCAACAATTATGTTGAAAATCAGATTATAGCCTCTACCAGCTCCACAGAAGAAGCAGGACCTCCCTCTGGGAAATCTCTATATGATAAATTGGAGAATCTATTTTTTATTGAGCATGAAATTAATCATCTGTTTGAAGTGCCTCCAAATTTTTATAGATATACTGAAGCAGATGAAACACTCATAAAGATAAGGAGACATCAGCTACCTCCAGCTGATTGGTGGCAAGCAATGCTGGAAGTATTGCCCAGGTGATTTAGGTATATTCTTCCTTTTTGTCATCTTCAGATCTCAGTCACAGTACAGGTCAACAAAGAATCAAGCATGCAGGCACTACATAAAGCATCAATGCAGTGACTCAGCAAAAGCACAAAGACAGCGTGCTCAACAAATGCGGATTAAAGATGCAGCTACAGCGAACTTTGTTAACCCAAAAAGTCAAAATTTGTCTGACAGAAAGACAGCTGCCATACCAATATTAACTGCTGTAGTTATTTCATTCATTTATTTTTGTAAGAAAGTTGGTGATGTAATTTATTGTAAAATGACTCATCATCTAGATATTTTATCTCCTATTTTTGTATATATATCCTCCCATAGAGCGGATTGGGGGTCGGTTGTTGTGAATCTCTCTGAAGAGTTGTATTGTATATCTCAAACATTTTTGCTAATATGAATTGCCGGTGAAGTTCCTGGTTCCTATACTGTCTGAAGGTGGAAATGAAGGACTGTGTTATGCTGCAGAATTCCTGTGTCATTTAATGGAACAATAAGTTACTCTGAACTGTGTTTGTCTTTCTATGTATGCAAAAAATTCATATATGTTTCATGTTCTTAGCAACAGGGAAAAGGAATAGCTTATGGTTTGTTTAGATACACCCTCTGCTCAATCTCTGTTTCTAAATATGTTTTCTTCAGAATTAGCCATGGATGTGAATTCTTAATTGCTCATATTTGAATTAATTCTCTCACTGTGAATACTGTTTAAGAATTCTTAACTGCTCTTAAACAATACTCCCACTTTCTCCCCTTATTAGCATAGTGAAAGATTCTTAATTTCCTTTCACTCACTAATTTCATAACTTCATCACCCAAACTTGAATAATTGTTCCACAGATGCCTTTCTGGCTTTGCAGCAATACTCTTCCCTCAAAGAAATACTTCAGCAGTGTGCATTCATGAACTCCATTGCCCAATGGTTAAGACTTCTCTGTAATATGTACACCAGCTCTGTTTGAATTTACCAACCAACCAAATTTAAAACAAAATCAGTGCACCATAACTAGCCTAAAAACACCCACAATAACGTTAAATTATAAAGAGAGAGCCCTCTCTGGTTGCAGGTAGGCTAGAACCTGTAACTAAAAGACTGGTTAGTGGTTACCTCGGCCGTATTCCCTTTGAGAAGCAGGGAACAACCTGAGTGTTAACGGATGCTTCCCAAGTCACCCCTTCTCAAATTCCATAATGGGTGTCCAACAACTCAATAGAGTTTAGGAAGTATGACATTCTCATTTAGAGTTTTTCTTCATTATGACACATGCTTTGCATTACCAGTTTTATACACATATGCTCATGTAAAAGATATTTGATAAGTATTTACCTATTGATGTGACACATTTATTTCATAGGAAAGGTGCATTTTATTGTTATATCTCTCATATATTCACTTGAATATTATAAACATTACTATCTTGTTATTGTTTCCATGGGGTATGCACTTTGTGAACCTATCAAGCATGCACATTCATGAGATATTAAAGAATACCCCTATTTTCACTGGATGCAAATAAATACCTCCAAACTCCTTTTGTTGAACCCCACCTCTCAATACATATCTATAATAAATAAAACCTTTTTTTTTAATATATATCCCCTACTTTATCTATATACCCATTTTTATAACCCTCCCAATACCTACAAACCACTATACCTCACATCTACCTCTTAATACCTACAATTTATTGAATTTATTTTTCCCAATTTGAAAACCCCATTTATTAAAGAATGTGATAAGATATTAGTCAATCAAGTAAATCCCCATGATTTTTCTTGACATATTATTATCTAGCTCATGAACAATTTCATAACAAGGTTATACACTTTTAGGATAAGTACTCTATAGGCTCCTATATACATTAGTGGCACCAAAGTAAGTGTATGTGTTGTGACCCTTCTTCTTCCTATCATTGAATTTTTATTTTAGTCCTTTTTTTAGTTATAATAGATGGATTTATTTATGTTTTCACAAATTATTTCTTTATCAACATAGTCTCCATCTCATGCTCCAATAACCAGACCTTGTCTATCCTCTCACCCAAGGAATTTTCTTCTTGACATGCATGGTTTGGTTTCTTATTGATTTTGATTTCTTTTATGTAGTATGTACCTTGTTTGTTATCATTTAACCATGTGAATCATTATGGCTCCTAATCTCTCTAAAGTTAGGGTGAGAAAATAATGATGATAGCATTGCATTGAAACATGTCATAATTCCCTTATCATGTCAAGGAATTAAAACACTCCAATTTATTTTATTTTATTTTATTTTATTTATTTATTATTATTATTAATTTATTATTATTATTATTATATTATTATTATATATATATATATATATATATTATATATATATATATATATATATATATATATATATATATATATATATATATATATTTCTTTTTTTCTTTTTTTCTTTTTTCTTTTTTCTTTTTTCTTTTTTATGGGCACCTCTTTTTTTTAATAATGTGTTTTCTTTTGTGCACACTTTGTTTTATGTTTTCATTATTTTAATTGTCACTTTCTTTTTTTCATTGCATCTCAATTCTATCCCTTCATGGATAATGTCTCCTACTATGGTGGCAATATATAGTGCATGCATTTCACACTCGACGCTCATCATGCACATATAATCTACAAGGAAGTGTTCCCTTGAGTTTTAGATGTGTTATCACCTGACACGATCTCACTAATTCCATTAAGCTCTCTCACTCCTATTGATATGATTGTCATGTCAAACTCCTTTGATGCATTTTCTTTAATTTAGCCTTGGTGGTTGATTAAGACTACCCCACAAAAGGCCCTAATATTAAGCTTTTTTTTTTTTTTTGCTATATTTTTTGTTCCCTTTCCCTATATATATACCTCAATCTAGGTTTTTCCCTATATCCACATTTGTCTCTTATAGATGTTGCAAACCAAAAATAAATATTAGGGTTAAAAACTCACATATTCCTTGCAAAGGCACACATTTAGATAAATAATGCATTAATAGGGTAATACACACAACAAACTCAATCAACTAGTTGGTCTAGCATTCACCTGCACCATAAGACATCTTCCTTTCTAAACATTGTTGAATGATTCATTAATTTAGGGCTCTTATTTTTTTCATGCTTCCATAATCTTCAATATTGTCCTTAGATTCTCACGGAACAAATGTATAGGACATTATAGCCAACATTCTAAACTTGCATTAATAAGACTAAAAAGTTGAATTGAGAGAAATGTTGATCTATGGTTATTAATACCTTTTTAATAGAACTAGAAATTAAAATGACTCTATCTTATAACTTGTAATACAATTTATTATTGTGGTTCTCATTTTTTTAATATTATAGTAAATTTGATATTGTTGGAAAAATAGAATCTAATGGCTTTTAACCTCTCTCCCACCATCCTTGTCTAAATTATTTGGATGTTTAAGAATCCCGGTGGATTCTCAAAACTTATGTTTAGAGTAATTATCGATTTAGCAAGCACCTTGGTATTTTTGAGACATAATTATTATTTAGTCTTGTGGGAGTTCTTAGTAATAACGAAGCTACATAAATGATTATGGTGGATGCCAACTTCATTCTTTAATCCTTAACTAGAAAGCTTGTATGATCTCATTGATACACCATTTTTTACAAGAGAATAAGATATTGTAGACAACTTTATCGTGGCATATATTTATTGAATCCTTAACCAATTTTGTCATCACTTGTAATGGTGTTTAGAGTTTTGAAGGACATGATGTTTTTTCTCTTGAGGACCTTGGAAATCTTAATCATTACACCTTGAATAAGGAAGGACAACTTTGGAAGTATAACCTTGTTCCATATTTTGATCTCTTGCGTTGACTTTACGAATAATCTTCTTAATCCACTTTATACCCACTATTCCTAAAGACTAGAGCAACATGATCATTATCTGAGATGTTAAAAGCCCTAGTAGTCAATTTTTTTATGACACCTAACTTTTGGTTTAGAGTGTTGGTTTCGATCTACATGAAGATGCTTCTTAGTGTGGTACATTATTTCAATACTTGATATGTTGATGTCCCTTCTTATTTCTTGGTCACCCACACAATGAGAAAAGTGATACTCCCATATTTTTCTATCTCCGTGCTGAATTAGATATGTGATGATTGGTTATTTATGTGATGAACAAATTTGTCTAATTATTCCCTTCCAAGAGGCTAAATTACATTAGTATTATCAGCGTTCCTTATCGAAGTATTGGTTTTTAGAGGATATATCACCAAAGCTCTACACTAAAGATGCTCCATGAAGAAGTTTTTCACTATTGAGGAGAGAAACTAACCCATTACCACATAACTATTCTAATCATGTAATTTAACCCAGAGGTTGAAAAACTAGAGGAAAGCTTCCATCAATTTGGTGATATTAGGGTAACCCTTTTTATGGCTTCCTTGAACCCATTTGGAAAAATCTTGATAAACAAAATGACAACACCAAAATTGGAATAATGTCACGAGATCCAAGATATTATATTTTTTACTAGATTGACAAACCCTTTTGAATACTTTATGGAGTCTGCCTATCCTAACAAGATTTTAAATATTTTTTTGAATACTTGGCCAATTCATACATTTGAGAGCCCATCGTGTTCATAATCAGTATTAAAGGAATCACATCCTAATGATTCTTGGCAATACATGAATCCTAGGAACAAGGGGGAAACTAAGGGAAATATGCTTTTTGGTGTGGGAATCTAAGTTTAACCCTTTAGTGGCCTTTGTGACCTCCTTAGTAACCTAATGTAACCAATTTTTAGCATGGTTCCTATAGCTCTTGCTTGTCCAAATATGTTGAATCATCTTGGTCATGTATTCTTGTTTTTTCAAGATCATAGTGCCTCCTCCAATATCCACTTTCAAAACAACAATATTCTCACTATTTTAAAGATCCTTGGGAGCATCACATTCTTGCTCCCTTGGATTACTTATTTTGGATGTTTCAATTGCCTTAAAACAATTTCCATGTCACGCCTTACCCCTTCTTTCATATTATCTTGGATTAGTTTGATATTATCATCAATTTGGATATAATATTGCAATTTGATCTCACCTTCTCGAGGAGCCAATTTGATCAGAATCTTCCTCAAACCTCCATCCTATCACACTTTTCTTGGATTAATTTCTTGCTCTATTAGATTGTTCTCTTTCCACAAGAAAGTAAAGAGTTATGGGATATTAGGGAGCTTCCTTTAATTGAAAGCACTTGAATCTCCATCATTTATATCATTGTTTATATTATTTATATTATGTACTTCTTATGGAATATTGCATTTTCTTTGGAGGTCAAATCAAGTGGTTTTGTCTGAAGATATCAGTGTACTCAAATCATGGAGTGAGGGCATTGAAGCTCCATTTAAAGATTTAATGGAAGTGGGCTTTCTTCCCATTCTAGGTAGCTTTACCACCTTGCCTATTATTTCATTTAAATTAAATTTTAGTAGCTAGTTAGATTGTGTGGATTAGGCGAAGCGTGAATTGCATTTGCTTTCCATTAATCTATACTTGATTAGCCAACATCAAGTACATGATCAAATCCTGAAAAAATGCTTAATAAAAATTAATCAAACAACTTCCATTGGCCCTATGGTCCCTAACTCTCAATTCCCCTGGATTGACAATAACTCTTTAAATCTTAATGGATCAACTCATATTTATAAAGTAAATAAATTACATAGCAAACATTAAATAATCTATACCACCATTTTTTACAACATTTTACTTATTGAATCAAAGACTTTGCAATTAAACCTGCATAATTATAGAAGGTGAGAAAGGAACATTGAGCCCATTTTTTTATAGTTTACGGGTGATCTTTCATTTCTTTTCTTTCATCCAATCACTTCCTGGGAAGATGCATGTTCTCTAACTAATTTCCTCCCTATTGGTATTGAGAATATAAGCTTTCGAACATCAACACCATTCAATCCCGTAAGGCTAAACAAGGGTACACCAAGAATGGTGCCCACAGGCTTACAACCTCAACAAAAAATATCAACTACTTTGTTTTAAGAAAATTCTTAGTACAAAAATCATAAATATATATATATATATATATATATATATATATATATATATATATATATATATATATATATATATTATAATATATATATATATAATTTCCTTTTAATATATTTTAATTTAATAAAAGAAGAAGTAAATTAAAGTAAAATCCACATAATTTGATAATTAATATTCCTTTGTAAAAGATGAAACAAATTTAACCAAGTAAAAAAAAAAAAGTAATAAACAAAACCCAATAATAAAAATAATATTTTGATTTTATAGGAAAAAAAATATTTGAGAACAAAAAGCAACATAACCTAAAATAAATAAACCCCAAAGGGTTATTTTATTATTAACATGACCCAACAATTATCTTGAATAGAACAATTTTTTCCATTCCTTAAGAATGACTTTAAATAATTCTTTGATGTGGATCATACAAAAACAACCAAAGTGGCAAAATAGAAAATGATTTTGATGTACAAGGACAACCAAATGCATGGAAGTGGTGAAATAGAAAATGATTGGGCTGCTATTACTTGAGATGTAATGCGCAACAGTTTAGCAATATGTCACTAGGTTGCACTGAACATTTCAAAACTTGTAAGCAAACAGACAAATAAATCACAATGAAATACTCCCGACGATCTGGCATGACTATTATATGGAAAACCAAAGGAGATAAAAGAATTAATAGAGTATTGCTTTTAATAAATTAAATGTGTGAAGGATTATGTCCGTTACTTAAGTTAGAGAGGGAAATGGGGTCCCACTATAACATATGTAAAAATAAAATGAAACCTTATAACTCCAATTATAGAAGTGTATATTTTGTGAATCCCCTTTAAACAACAAAGGAAATATAGGCATGTAATGACATAAACATTATATGCGAACAATTTTTTTTATTAAGAAATGTTTTTATATTACATAGGAGGAATATATATGTTTTGGTCTTTCAAGGATTATTAGAAAATAAGGCTCGAAGGTACTACAAGGATATACTCATTTTGAGCTCAATATGTGATATGTGGGAATTAAATTGAGGTGGGGATGGTAATAACATTTCTCCCAACCACTTGAGCTACATCTCTTTGATGAAGAAATATCTTTATATCATGTATGAGGAATATACATGTTCTGGTCTTCTAAGGGCTATCAAACAACATTTCTCCCAACCACTTGAGCTACATCCTTTCAATGAAGAAATATCTTTATATTCCATATGAGGAATATACATGTTTCGATCCTCTAGGGACTATAAAAAAATAAGGCTCAAATCCATTACCAAGATATACTCATTATGAGCTCAACATGTTATATGTAGGAATTGAACCAAGGTGAGAAGGGTAACAACATTTCTCTCAACCATTTGAGTTACATGCAATTGTATCTCTATCTATCTATGTGTGAATGTATACCTTATTGCTCCAAGTTTTCATAATAATGCCAAAACATGATCAAATAGTTCAATTCTATAGTCATATAAAGTATCATAAATAAAACCATCTTCACAATCACAATAAAGTGCATGTAACAATCTAAATGAGATATTCTCTTTTTCTTTTCCCCTAGTATTTGTTCTTGCCTAGGAAGAGATAGATCGAGAGGATTTAGAGTTTTCATAACTAAGGAATTTGTCAAAAAGATGCTTTCCTTTCTCATTGACTAGAAAATTAACTGATGAGGATTTAATTCCAATAGGCTTCTAATGTTGAATAAAAGGCCTTCTATGTTGAGTAAAAGAGCTTGTTGACATAGAAATAGGTAAATGATTAGCACTTGGGACCCTTTTCTATTTTTTTGGATATTCACAACCCAAATGAAAGGTCTTCTTGTATTTTTTCTTGTTCATTGTTTCTAATATCAAGTTGTGTAGGTGGAATATCTATTATACTTGAATGTGGTTGCAAGGGATCATTTGTTGGGATAAAATGAGAGTGCAATGATTTCCACCCAAGAACATATGTCCAATTTGGGCTTGTTGATTAAAATCATGATTTAGCATCAAAATGCACTAATAATCTTATTCATTTGATTCAGGCTCATTGTCAAACCACATTAGGTCTTGTTCCTTGTCCTCATTATGCCCCTTAAGTAATGACAATTACAATTTAAAATGATGAAAGGGAGAAGGGAGATTATGGTGCCACAATTATCTAGAGAGAGAGAGAGAGAGAGCACAGACCACAGCTATCTATAGAGAGAGAGAGAGAGAGAGAGAGAGAGAGAGAGAGAGAGAGAGAGAGAGAGAGAGAGAGACCACAGACCAGAGAGACCACAGACCACAGCTATATATATATATAGAGAGAGAGAGAGAGGCCACAACTATATAGATAGAGAGAGAGAGAGAGAAAGAGAGAGAGAGAGAGAGAGAGATTAAACTCAACAATGTAAGTTAGCTATGAAAAAAATGAACTTCTTATGCTTAGGGTGAAATGGAAGCCCAATTATTATTTTTTGTATCAAAACATAAAATCAACATTGGAATGTTTTTTTTAGATAGAGAAATGATAGAAAACTGGCAATGAGCCATCAAAGAAATTGGCTAAGTGAACAAAAGGATCCATTGAAAACTAGTTAATATCTACATCATGGAAATAAATTACATACCTTATATTTAAGCACCCACAACCAATTTTGTTGTGTATTTTGATTTGAACCAATTTGCTTCCTTACATCCTTTAAAAAATAAGTTTTTTTTTTCCTTTTTGTCTTTTTTGTTTTTTTAAATACTAGGTTGTACAAAAATCATGCCAATTTTAATTCCACTCAACAATGTAAGTTAGCTATGAAAGAAATGAACTTCTTATAATTAAGGTGAATTGAAAGCCCAATTATTATTTTATGTATCAAAACATAAAATCAACATTGGAGTGTTTTTTTGAGATAGAGAAATGATGGAAAACTAACAATGAGCCATCAAAGAAATTGGCTAAGTGAACAAAATGATCCATTGAAAACTAGTTAATATATACATCATGGCAATAGATTACATACCTTATATTTAAGCACCCACAACCAATTTTGCTATGTATTTTGATTTGAACCAATTTGCTTCCTTACATCCTTTAAAAAATAAGTTTTTTTTCCTTTTTGTCTTTTTTGTTTTTTTAAATACTAGGTTGTACAAAAATCATGCCAATCTTAATTCCACTCAATAATGTAAGTTAGCTATGAAAGAAATGAACTTCTTATGCTTAGGGTGAAATGAAAGCCCAATTATTATTTTATGTATCCAAACATAAAATCAACATTGGAGTGTTTTTTTGAGATAGAGAAATGATGGAAAACTAGCAATGAGCCATCAAAGAAATTGGCTAAGTGAACAAAAGGATCCATTGAAAACTAGTTAATATCTACATCATGGAAATAGATTGCATACCTTATATTTAAGCACCCACAACCAATTTTGTTGTGTATTTTGATTTGAACCAATTTGCTTCCTTACATCCTTTAAAAATTAAGTTTTTTCCCATTTTGTCTTTTTTTTTTAAATACTAGGTTGTACAAAAATCATGCCAATTTTAAATTTTGAATGTTGATTAACTTCTAGATCCACAATCAGTGACACCAATGCAACAAATTTTTGTATGGTAAAATCAATAAATGTTTGGAATTTATGGGACATTACCTCATGTACTCATTCCCAGTCCTCAACGATCCACTTCAAATTTTTCTATAGGAAAGGGTAAAATCATATAAATGGATATTAAACTCTCTACTTTGATTCATTTTAAATATTGTCATAACATTAGCCTCCATTATGTTGTGCATGCATTATTACCTATTTATATATGTATGATAACAAGTTTTCAAAACTTCAACGTTGATCCTCCTATGTTACATTGTCACCTTTTATATCACCTAAATGCTTATGTAAATGTGAATCATAAAATCAACAAACCCTTTCAAAAATTTGAAACATTAATATGCACAATGTGTCCCTTATGAACCACTTAAGAATTGGGAGAGAGTTTAAAATGTCATTAACACAATGCCAACATCGTCAAACTGGATCCATAAATTGCAGTCATAACTTCACAACAAATGGATATAAGGAGCCATATCCATCCTTGTCTCATGCATGTTTAAGACACCAAAGAATATACATGTTTCCAAACAAGAATAAAAGTGTCCCAAATGGGAGCCTCGCCTTTACCTCTAGTCAATTTTTCATATAGAATTTGAAATAGAGTGGTGAAATAGTTTTCATTTAGACTTGCAAGTCGTTGCAAGTATTTTTTCTTAATTGGGCTGAGATATAGCCACTCCATGGAGTGGGATACTTACAGTAGAGAAAGAACCCAAAAACCTTTAGTTTTTCTAAAATAGAATGACAAGTATGGATCAAAGGTAAGTATAGTGTATCCACAAAATACTATGCTCATTAAAGTAATTGGAGTGTGTCAAGAATGCATAAACTAATGTTAGCAATAAGGAAGCAACATCATAGATATATATCATGTATGGTAGAGCCTATCTATTGGGCTGAGGTAGGGAAAGAATAAAAGGTTTGGAAAGAAATATTCAATTGCTTCCTACAAGGCAATCCTCTATAAGTATACAATTAGTAGATGGACAGGGAAGTGTAGAGACACAAGAGGGGGTTAATTTCACCTGAATGTTTTCTTTCTAAAAATAAAATAAATCAGTAACATAGCTTGCAAATATTGTAAACTCCAGAGCATCTTGCTTATTCCAAAATATAATGCCTTGATGAATATTGTTGTAATGTTTTTGTGCCTATGAACATTGTTGTGTTGGCTTCTAACCTTGTAACTCTTATGTGAATATACCTTTGGGTTAGTCTGGTACTAGCAACCTCACTCTAGCCCTTAGATTGAGAGGGAAGTTGATTTCTTTCCTCAGAAAGAAAATATATTTCATTTTTCTCACAAACTCCACATAATGTTTCAGATGTGAGACATTAGTTGTATAAGAGAAAACTCTTTCATCTTTGTCCTTTAGTAGGTGGAAACTATTTTCAACAATAGAGACAATTATATATAGAACAAACCATAATTTTTGTAACTTGGAATGTTGTCATTTCTTCACATGAGCGGAATCCCATAACAATACTTTCTTGCTAACTTCAAAATAACTACCTTGGCCTTTTTATCAAAATAATTTTCAACAAGTCCCAGGGAGGCAACTCAATTGGTTATAGAATTAATATGAAATCTATGAAAACTGAGAGACTCAAGATTCAAACCCCCCCCCGGTTGTCACCCGATTTAGGGAGAGGGGGATAGGTCGTAGACGCCCAGAGGTTTACTAGTAGTTACATGTCATGTTGACTGTTGGGCTCCTCTGGGATAAAATAATAATAATAATAATAATTCTCAACAATTTGTTGTCTCTTTCTAAATTAGATAGAGCATAATTTTTTTATTCTTAAAGATCCAAAAAAGAATTAAATCTATTATGTTGATTTCAATTCTTTGGCTTGCAAGGCTAATTTTGGAGAAGCTAACTCGATTTCAATAACCATAATAGCCATAGCATACTCTTGACTATAGATCAACTGAAGGTGTCCAGTATTAGTTTTAGTGGTATTATAACTATCTTCGCACAAGGCATATGTCAATAGGGCATACAGTGGCAAGGTTGATCACCTATCATATTTTTGGTAATTGACATTGTTTGTTTATTTCCTTAAGGGTAATGATTAGATGAAGTGAAATGTTTCATTCCAAACTTGAAAATTTGAGTCAACTTACCTAACATGAATTTTGGTCCATTATTAGAAATCGTTTCTATTTGTAATCTAGAATGGGAAAAATATTGGTTTCAAGTAAACAAATGACCTACTCATCTTTGTTATGTTTAAGAAGCATTGTGTCAAATCATTTCATAAACTAATCTATACCAATTAGAATAAAAATATGGCTATAAAAAGGGGGAAGGTTAATAGGGCCTATGATATCAAGTCCCCACTTGGAAAATGGAAACTTAGGTTTGACTACTTGTAAGGGTATAACATTTTTTTTCCTTTAACCTTTTGACACTTGTCACAAGCTTGTACAAACGTTTCTTAATCTATGAATATGGAGGGCCAATAATAACCTATTCTTAAGATTCTTTTGCGTAGTGGATCGATAATGTGAATACATGAGTCAATAGTTTCTTGTGTTTGACCTCCAATGTGAATACACAAGTCAAGAGTTTCATGTACTTTTTCAAGCGAATTCTAAGTAGTTATTTCGTCAATTCAATGTGACAACAACCCATCAACATATCTATGAAATTACGAGTACCAAAAATTAGATATTTCAAAAGCTTCAAGGCAAAGGATCCTTTGCTCATGGTTCTCAAAATTATCGACATAGAATTCATGTTGCAAATAATGGACAATATTCCAATACCAACGGTGATCTACCACATCAATAGTTTCATATTCAATTATAAAATAAGGCATACAATGTAAATATCATTGTTCTTAATGAAACTACCTAGCTCAAAGTGTTAAGACAAGAATAAGGCTAAGTCTTGTCCCTTTATTATATTTGTGGTAGTTGTTGTAAAATCACATTCCTGGATCTTGGTAAGCCAATTAACAAGTTTATTTGGCAGAAATATTTGATACAATAAGAATTTGACTACAGGCAAGGGGACTTTTATCTTAGTGTGCTCAAGAATGAAATGACGAAATATCTGAAAAACTTCCACTTAAGCATAAACATGTTTTTCAATTGATGTGTACTTCATTTCTACATTAGAAAGGCTTTGACTTATGAGAACTATAGGATTCCCAATACTTCCATCTTTCCAAAGAAGAATAGTAGAAATGGATTCTTCAATTTCATTAGTGTAAATGAGGAAGTCTTTTGTGACATCTACTTTGCCAAAGTAAGGGTTGAGATAATGGATTTTTTTACTCTTAACAAAAATGTTTTTAGTTTTAAGAGTACATGCAAATTTTTGGTCTTTTCTTAGCAAATTGTGGATGGGTTTAACCATCCTAGCAAAATTAAGGATGAATCTCCTTGCAAAATTTATTTCTACCATGAAAGACTAAAGTCATTTCTTTTAAGGAGTTGAGAGATTTTGTTAGCTCTTACCCTTTCTATAACAATATTGATGCCAAAATCAGAAACTACATGACCAAGTAATTTACTTGATGATACGCAAAAAATATACTTTGCAAGATTCAAAGGTGCACCACACTTTTTGTAACACACAAATAATTGTTTAAGGTGATTGAAATGATATTTTCATATCTTGGAATGAACTTGTTACTACAAAATCTAGCACCCTAGTGCAAAGCCTCACTAAACACTCCAAATCAATGTTTCAAACATTGGCATCAAAATAAAATCAACAAGGATCTAGAAAACCAAAATATCATAAAAATCAGGAAAATAGCTATCTCAATGATAAAATATAACAATTAGCCTATTTTTGTTCCACATGTCTGAGTAAAAGGCCTACAAATGTGACATCGTCCTCTAAAAATGACTATCTCCATCAAGGTGTGCCATGGATGGGGAAAATAGTGCTTCTCACTCAAAAACGCCATCTCCTTATCAACAAGGTGCCACATAATCAAGAAAAACCCTCCTTATCAAAATGTCATGATCAACCAAGCCCACAAAATCACTTCAATCCATATGAAGAGGGCATCACAAGGTCTAGGCATGATGTCATCATCAAGGTAAGTGTACCATCTTCTCTAGAGGTGTCCCAAGTCATCATTATTGTCAAATCAACTCAACAATAGGGACATCTCCATCAAGAAGGAATGCTGCCATCTCAGGGGTGTCCTACTATCTCTGGCATATATCATCTCTCTAGGAAATTTATTAGTCCAACTATACGAAGTTTCAAGTTCTTAAGGGAAGGAAGTCATCATTAGTGTTAGAAACATCCCAAGGTTAATGCTCCTCAAACGTTGGTCAACATCCTTGCCTTGGGGTCTAGAATGCTCATCAAGTAGGATTAGCCATCCTCTTTGAAGTGCTAGAGAAGTTTCGTACAATCCATCAAAGGATTTCATTTGCACCTAGGAATAAGCATCTAAAACAAACCCTCAAAAGCAAGTGAGATCATCATCATAGGTAAATTAACCATAAGAGTAACATAGTGGGCCATATATAATGTAAAAAGAACAAAAGAACAAAAGTACTTCACAATAGCATCATCTTCACATGTCTTACTACCTTATAATTTGTAAACAAGTTACCATTCCTAGACATGGGAGGGTTATCAAAAGGCCATATTAAGTGCTTCCAACCCTAAGGGGAGGAACAATTTGAGGCCAACCCATCAATCAATAGGTGCAAGTGGTTAGTGATATGATTGGGGTTTACTTCATGGAGAATGCCACAATATTTGTACCAACTACAAAATTCCATCATCCTTGAGATTTATAATGTGAAGAGGGAGAAATTGTGGGACTTGAGTTACCCCTTTCCTTGGCCTATTTTTACCACTCCTCTTTTACGTATTTTTCTTCATTGGTTTTCTTCTTCTTGCACATTTTGGGTTAAAATCTTATATTTATGCATTATTGACCCCTTAAAGATGAAGCAATTTGTTGCTAATCGAGGTTAGGATATTCACAATTCCTTTCATTTTGATTGCTAATATATTAGTGAGGAAATAGGTGAGGGCTTATAAGGAGGTAGAGCTTAGGCTATGCTTTTTCCCACACACTTCATTATATTCCAAACAATATTTTGTATTTTATCATCATGTCTCATTCTCTTTCCTTTCTTTTTGTTGCATTAGCATCTTAGGTAAAAGTTTCCATGGAACCAATATTGGTGACAAATAACAATCAAATCGAAGATGGGATGTGGATATGAGGGCCAAATGAAAACTGTTGAGCACATATTACCATGGACATGCAACATTAATTGGTCCCTCCTATTTCTACCCCTCCTAGACAATGGAAATAAATACATCAAGGAAGGTCACACTAGACTAAGGGAAATGGATAACCAATAAGGTGAAGCATGGGAACAAGAATACAACCAAAAGTAGTTTATCATCCAATTCAAACTGTGATCCATACTATGATATTCTTAAATGTTAAATGAAAACACTAGATTACAAAAATGGTTAATGTAGCTCATAATGGATGATCCACCTTCACATTATAAGTAAACTAGATGAAACAAATCACTAACTAAATCATGGATGGGAGGCCTTTGAGGCTAGCATTCCGTGGATCATCGTAAGTCTATTGGATATAAAATTGAACAAAGAGAAGAAAAAATTTCTCCTAATGGTTATGCACTTGGATGTGTAAAAAAATTGTAAGATATTCAAGATAGATCTGCATAATAATTTTGATAAGATCATCGAAAGCTATATGCATAACTCTCTAACAGGTTGCACTTGCAATAGTTAATCCAAAAGGCATAAGGTTCCCCATGAGGTGATGAATGTATTTTTATATCTATCATCTCTCTTGAGGTGTATTTGGAAATATCTTGAAGAACCATCAAGGAATGAAATCATTTGTGACCCTATTACTTGTTAGAGAATAATCTCCATGTTAATGGTAAATTAACCTTCACACTTTCCTTATTAAGGAACAAAATTCAATGCATAATGGAATGTTTCTAACTAGATTTATATTGATAACACATTCAAAATTATTTTTTAGGAAAAATAGTATTACCTACAAGCATATTTTCCACCTCCTTTCATGTATTGGCTTCTAGTGCAAGTTTAACCAACCTTTGACTTTTCCTTACTGTGTTATTGTTTTCTTTTCAAAATTTGCTACATAGTTTATGCTAAAAAAATTAATTCCGTATGAGAAATTTTGAATCTTACCCAAAGGGGGTATAACACAACACCTAAACCTTTTCCTTCATTTGTCCACGCACCGTCAAAATGAAGGTACATAATATGATCATATTTGTGTATAGGTAGTTGTATAATAGAGTTTTCATTTTCTAAGATAGAGTAGACACCAATTTCTCCTTCATTGAAGTTGACATGGGGTCTGGGAACCCTTTCAATGTAAAGGAAAATTCGACCTTCTCAAAGAACTATGATGTTATTTCCTATTTTTGGAAGACATGTGAGTGCCATCCATAGACATATATCTTCCTGTCAAAGCTTGCCATTCTCGACCAAGAATGATTGAAAAATTACTCATGCATATCAATCAATTGGACGTTGTCAGTTCTATGTATTTTAGGATGAGAACAAATCATAAGAGTCATGTCTTTAATCTCACCAATGGTAGATTGTTATTGATTATTGTAGGTAAACACAAACCAGGATCTTCCATTAGTGTAAGACAAACCAAGATCTTCCATTATACTTTGACATAACATTTGAATTGGACCTGCCATCAATAAGACAACAATGTGTAATCTTGTCCATAATCTTCATGGACACATAGAAAGGAGGATTCCTAACTAGGTGTATAGAAGGATTTACAACCAAGACTTTATTATCGGATAAGGATTCCTCTTCTTCTTAAGTAATAAAATCAGTGACAATATTGATTTTATCTTCTATAAAGAATTTTAAGTGATCTTGCTACACAAGAACAACAACCAAATCTAATATTTTGACATCCACTTTAATAATATCCATATGTCTCATAACATTATATATTTGATAAGAAATGGAGGAAGATAATGGATTAACTCTAGGCTGTTGAGAAATATTGGTCGATTGTTCAGTTGAATTTAGGATACTCTATGTATTAAACTGTTGGTATGTTGAACCAGAAGGATTATGAGCAAAAATACTCTTTTTGGGGCTACCTTTGTTCTTGTTATAATAAAAATGAATTTTCACATTGGCTAACATAATGTCATCCTTAAGTACCCAATTTAAGGCAATATTAGAATCTAGTTTTTTTAATAGAAATCCTCTCTCAAACATTATTTCTAAGTTCACAAATGATTTATTCATGATTTCTTCAAAAACATTACACCAACCTCAAAAAAGAATAACCTTAGGTTGTAATGTTTGGGTTTGATTACAAAGAGAAGCTTGTGAAAAGATATCTTGGGTTACTTGAGTAACCATTTTTGTTTCAAAGATATTGTTCTATTATTCGTGTTTTAAACCAAATCTAGAAGAACTATTATATAAGCTTTATTACTTGAATCTAAAAGAGATGAATGCTTCAGTAACCATTTTTGTTTCAAATAAATTGTTCTAGTATTCATGTCTTGAACCAACTACATAACAACTATTGTTGAGCCTCAACATTGCACCTTCCTATACACCCTCTTAGCCCTCATTCTCCACTCACTCCATTCATTCAGTCGTTAAATCATTGCATTATAGTTTAAAAAGGACTATTTATATGGTTTTCTGACTATACTGATGACTGTTGTTTGGTTTAGTTTTTTTGTTCATGCAGCTGCGGAAACTTGTCAGTTTCCGCAGCCAGCACACGATTCCACAACTATTTTGTTAAAAGTTGTGCTCCAGGTGTCCTTTGAAGGAACGAGCTACATGGGCAAGCTCTAGATGGCAGGTACATGGAACGTGTCCCTTCGAATCGACCAAATCATCCATGAGAGGCCACGGTCAACCAAAGTCAAAGACAAGGCCAGCCAAAGAGTTCAGCGGTGGCACGTCACTATTTTGGGCACGTGAATGATACGTGGCGTAGTTCTTAGCTCACAAAGGCACCAGCACACCTGGAGATCGTTCCTGAAACGTGAATCTAACAACCAACCACTCCGAAGATTTAAAGAACATAACGACAGTTACACTAGATCTCAGCTGAAGAGATCTACGTGTCTATGGCAACGCAGTTAATAGCGTAGAAGTTGTTAGTTAGCTATAGTATTTTTGCATTATAAATAACGCGTCGTTGAACGCTGTAAAGAGACTTTTTGATGCATGTGAAATTCTAAATTGTTTATGTAATTTCCGCGCTGTTGGTTATCTTATCACCCCATTGTTTTATATGTTGTTGTTTTAAATACATGAGAAGACTTTTCTGAAGATAGCCGTGTGATTATTTGATTGGCTGAAGTGGCAGAGGGCCCTTGTATGCTGAAGTCTTGTAAAGTGTTATTTAGTTTCATTATGTTTTTGTTTTATCATTAGCTTGTATATAATATGTTGTTTATGTTTTTGTTGTTCATATCTTCATCTTTGTTTTCTTAGAGCCATAAACTGATCAGTGTTTTTTGCAGGTTCTCTTAGGCAGCCCGAGCAATTTTTCATCTTTTTGATAACTTTTGGCATATGTGATCATCTTGTCCTTCCTACTAACTTTTATTTTCTGGAGTTTAAATTCAGCATTTTCCTTTTCAAGTTGTGATTTTCTTATTTCTATTTCTGCTAGTTAGACATCATATTGCTCATCAATTTATGATTTCTTTCTGTGGTCAAATGGCTATATTAGCAAAGAATCAAAATATTACTAACTGTAGTGTGATTTAGTTGTCATATTGCTTACTCATGGTTGCTTTCCATAAAGTAGATTGAGCTGAATGGTAAAGTACTAGAAGAGCTTAAGTAGTGTGATTAGTTCTTTTATGCAACTTACATTTAGATATCATATTGCTTGACATGTTCATGATTACTTCCCAAGGTAGATTGAGCTGAAGGGTAAAGGATTTGAAGAATTCAAGTAGTGTGATTAGTTTCTTTTATGCAATTTACTTTTTTTGAATAGTTAAATATCATATTGCTTAACTTGTTTATGATTACTTCCCACCAGGTAGATTGAGCCGAAGGGAAAAGGGTCTAAAAAGTTAAAGTAGTGTGAATTAGCTGCTTTGCTTTAAGTTTGAGTTGTTTTTCAAGGAAATGGTTATCTAGTACATATAGTACACTTCACTTCGTCAGTTTACGAACCCCGGGTTGACATTATAAATAGCAATTTAGATCACACTAAATTGACCAAACATTTTGGCGCTGTTTCTGGGGAAGTGAAATTAGGTAGCCAATTTCTAAAAAAATTATAAAAACAAGAAAATTTCAAGGAAGGAAAATTGATAACCTCTCAAAGTATGCTCTCCTCTTGCGCCTAGTGTGATATGGAGGATCAGAAAAGAGAAAGTTATTGGTTTAATAGTTTCTTGAGTATGCTTTCTTCTTGCACCTAGAGTGATCTGGAAGATCAGAAAAAGAATTATTAACCTGACTTGAAGAAAAATAAAAAAATGACATGCATAGAGAAAGAGATTCTAGGGGAAGGTTTTTAGCTAGAGCCAAGAGTTCGATTTTTACAACTCCATCTACTTCAAGAAATAGGCAAGAGACACCTCCATCATCTCCAACTCATACTCCTAGCTCTAGGATTCCTGGAATTCAAGAGGTAGTAATTGACTCTCCCACACCATCTATTGAATCCGAATTAGAAAGAGATCCTTTCCTTCCTTCTACAGGGAGACAGATTGTAATTGAAGAAGTAGAATCACCTGAGGAAGAGGGAGAAATTCCTCCGCATTCACACTTGGTAGAGGAACCAGAGAACTCTGAAGTCTTTGAAGAAACTACCATGGCAGAAGAAGGAGCAACCGGACTTGGTAGAGGTAGAGGTAGAGGTGGAGGAGGAAATAATGGAGGAGGTAGAGGTAACATTGGAGGAAATAGGGATGGAGACAACTCATTCCGATTTCCTATAGTCGATGATGACTCCCGAGCCACAATGAAAAACATTTCGCCAGCTGTCCTCCCAAACTTCCATGGATTAAGAAATGAGGACCCTGAAACATTTCTATTTGAGTTTGAGGTTGTGTGTCGAACTTATGATTATCTGGAAGACGCTCAAAAACTCAAACTGTTCCCTTCAACATTGAAAGGGGCATCCTTGAAATGGTTCATGGGATTACTCAGTCAATCCATTAGTACTTGGAATGATATGAAACAAAAATTTTTGGATAGGTACCTGGACTATTGTATGCCCACCAATCACAAGGATGAAGTCTTCAAAATGGTGCAAAGAGAAAATGAAAACTTGGAGGATTTACTTGAAAGATTCAATACAACTTGAAAAGAGAAAAAATGAGTAACTTAGATGAGGAGACCTTGAAAGCCCTTATATTAAAAGCCATTAGAGATGAATGGATAGATATTTTGAACATGATGGGAAAAGGAGACATATCTCAACTTCCACTTCATGATATAGCAGAGTTATGTGTCCATCTCTCACGGGGGAAATCCAAAACTCAAAAAGGGCCTAGAGATCCTTCTCTCCTCAGAGCAAACAAATCTGCAACTGGATCAGTAAGTAGGGCTGAGATTGGAAACATGCTTGACGAATTCAAAACTGATATCTTAGGAAGTCTTAGTGAGCAACTAGACACTCTTGAGATCCATAATAAACAACAAGCAGAAGCTGAAGCTTTAGCTATCTTTTGCCCAAAATGTAGAAAGAAACATGCTCTAAGGGAATGTCCCTTGGATGGAAAGGTTGTAGAAACATGTGTAATCTATTCAGAGAATCATGAAACCAAGGATTGTCCTTCAATCCCTGGCCTCAAAGTTGTCTTTCAGGAAGATCCAAGTACCATTGAGTCTCTATGTTTTGTTGCAAGGAGACCTTGGCAGGGGCAACAAAATCAAGGGTTTAACAACTCTATGAATTTTCACCCCCCACCAAATTGGAATCCTTGGCAACAACCTTGGTCCCAACCT
Source organism: Pinus taeda (assembly GCA_000404065.3). Lineage (NCBI taxonomy): Eukaryota > Viridiplantae > Streptophyta > Pinopsida > Pinales > Pinaceae > Pinus > Pinus taeda. Next base: position 234,677 of record APFE031721464.1, on the reverse strand, counting down.
CAAAATCCTTTTCAATCATGGATACAAAGTATGCAAAATCCTTATGGGAAATTTTCTCAATTCTATCAATATCCTCCATCTTTTCAAAACCAACAAGCTCCACAACTTCCAAATCAAAACCCACAACTATCATTGCCATTTCATCAACAACAACCTTCTCAACAGAATGCAAATTCTCAACTCTTGCTCCAACAAAATTCAAATCAACTTCCTTCTGAACCATTGCCAAACCCCAATAATAAAAACCCTCAAAATGCTTTCATGATGGAAGGTCTACAATTTCAATATCCTGCCTATATGATTGTTCCTCTCAATAATGTACAACTCAGATCAGGTAGAGTTCTAGATAAACCTTCTATAGATGTTCAAAAGCAAAGCATTTCTGAGGAAGATTCTCTTGAAGCCAATAAGGGTTTTGAAGCACCTCTTCAAAACTCAAGCACTCAAAAAGGAAAAGAAAAAGAGTTAACCCCACAACTCCTATAGTTGAGCAACCTGCATCTTCATCCACACCTCCTTTTCCTGAAAGGTTACAAATTGACAAAGGAGTGGAAAAACAAATCTTGTTTCCCGACTATGACTTTCTAGATGAATTGAAGAATGTCTGTATCAAGATTCCCTTGTTACAAGCCATTAAAGAAATTCCTATTCTAGTAAAGACAATAAAGGAGTGAAGTCTTAAAAGACCAGGAAGGAAACCAAGAGATACTAGAAAAATCCACCTGGTAGGAAAAATTGCAGATATCATGATGGGAAAAGTTACCATGCAGAAGTATGTAGACCCTGGTAGTCCAATTGTTAAAACAACTATCAATGGGGTAGAAATTCCAAACACTTTGATTGATTTAGGGGCTGCTATCAACATTATGAGTAGGCAGACTATGGAACAGCTAAAACTTCCTAATCTTCTTTTTACACCTACTTTATTGCAACTTGCAGATCGCTCAATTATTAAACTAGATGGTGTATTAGAAGACATTTCAGTCTCCTTAGACTCTTGGGAATATCCAGTGGATTTTATGATTTTAACCCCCAAAAGTAATTTAGGTGGACATCCTCTTATTTTAGGAAGACCTTGGCTAGCCACAACTGATGCTTTCATAAGTTGTAGGTCAGGGGATATGTACATTTCTGATGGTAATTCGACAAAGAAATTTAATCTGTATCCTCGAGCAAAAGCAATCACAGAAATAGGAGATAATGAGTGGGTTGATGATGAAGATACTATACAACTTGTCTTTACCATTTCTGAGATTAGTGAAGATAGTCAAATTCTGAACACATTAGAAAATTTTGAACCATCTTCGGAATATGACTCTACACTATTTCAGTTGGATTCTGACATAGAGTGTCTATCATCTAGACAAATGTCTCTTTTCTCTATGGAAGAGTTTGGTAGTTCTTCCATTGAGATCTTTCTAGGAAAAACATTGAATATCAACAAAAATTTGGAAAAATCACAACAGGAGGAGCTAACCAAAATCTTGCAAAGATATTCTACTGCATTTGCATGGGAGTATACCGATATGAAAGGTATTGATCCTAAGACTTGCATTCATCACATCTACATTGAGGAAAACAGTAGACCAATCAGACAACCTCAAAGAAGGATGAATCCAAACCTTAGGGAGATAGTGAAAGAAGAACTCCAAAAGTTACTTAATGTAAACTTCATTTATCTAATTTCAGATAGCCGATGGGTTTCTCCTTTGGTTATAGTACCTAAAAAGAATGGCAAATGTAGGGTTTGCATTAATTACAGGGAATTGAACAAAGCAACTTTGAAGGATCACTTTCCTTTACCCTTTATTGATCAGGTATTAGATACTTTTGCAGGCAAAAAGTATTTTTCATTTTTGGGTGGTTTTAGTGGTTACAATCAGATTTAGGTAGCACCTGAAGATCAAGACAAAACCACATTTACTTGTCCATGGGGAACTTTTGCCTACCGAGTACTCCCTTTTGGATTGTGTAATACACCTGCAACATTCCAAAGGGCAGTACTAGGAATGTTTTCCGATCTAATTCATGATTGTGTAGAGTTTTATATGGATGACTTTACAGTTTATGGTGATTCATTTGACGAGGCATTAGGAAATTTGGAAAAAGTTCTTATTAGGTGTAAAGAGACTAACCTTTCATTAAGTCATGAGAAATGTTTTATGATGTTTACTGAAGGGATTGTTTTGGGCCACCATATTTCAGGAGATGGAAATAAGGTTGATAAATCAAAAGTTGAAGTCATCTCCAAGTTGCCTATTCCAAATTGTCAAAAAGATGTTAGAAGTTTTCTTGGGTTTACTGGGTATTATAGAAGATTTATTGAAAACTTCACCAAAATAGAATCTCCTCTCTTTAAATTACTTACAAAAGACTGTGAATTCAAATGGGATCCTAATTGTCAATCTGCATTTGAAGCTTTGAAAACAAGAATATCTGAAGCACCCATTTTGAGAGGGCCAAATTGGAAACTTCCCTTCCATATTTCTAGAGATGCTTCAGATACAACTCTTGGAGCTGTGTTGGGTCGAAAGGATTTACTTCCTTATGCCATTTACTACACCAGTAAAAATTTGACTCCCACAGAGTTAAATTATGCTGTGACTGAGAAAGCATTCTTAGCTGTTGTTCATGCAATCAACAAGTTTAGACATTATATAACAGGCTACGAAACTTTTGTCCATACTGATCATTCTGCCATTAGATATCTCATGAACAAACCTGCTACCAATGATAGAGTTACAAAATGGCTTTTACTTTTACAAGAATTCAATATTACTGTGTTGGATAGACCAGGGAAACAAAATACAGTAGCTGATTTCTTGTCTAGAATCCAAAATACTAACGAAGATTCTCCTGTAGAGGATAAGTTTCCAGATGAATATTTGTTTGCGGTAACTACTAAGACTCCTTGGTATGCAGATATTGCTAACTATTTGGTTACAGGGAAGCTAACTCCACACTTATTTCCTAATGAGAAAAGGAAAATTATTCAGGAGAGTTCAAATTATTCATGGATTTCTAATGAATTGTTTAAAACAGGGCTAGATTGTGTGATCAGAAGATGTGTTCAGGAAGATGAAATACCTGACATCCTCAAGGAATGTCATGATGAACCATGCTGTGGACACTTTGCTGATAAGAGGGCGGCCTATAAAATCCTTTCTTTAGGATATTATTAGCCTTCTCTCTTCAAAGATGCAAAACAATATGTTAGAAGGTGTGACAACTGCCAGAGAGTTGGGAGACCGACTCTTTCAAATGAAATGCCATTACAGCCACAGGTACTCATCGAACCCTTTGAAAAATGGGCTTTATATTTTATTGGACCAATTAATCCACCATCTAGACAAAATAAATATATATTGGTTTGCACTGATTATGTCACTAAATGGGTAGAAGCCAAGGCAATGCCTTCTGCCACTGAAAATTTAGTTGTTCAATTTCTTTTTGAGGATATTTTTACTCGTTTTGGTGTCCGAAGAGAAATTGTGACAGATCAGGGAATTCAATTTACATCTAACTTGATGGAGAAGTTGATGGAAGAATACAAAATCAAGCACAGAAAATCTACTCCTTACCATCCTCAAGAAAATGGCCAAGTGGAGTCTACAAACAAAGTTCTTGAGAGCATCATCACCAAAATTGTTCATCTCCACAGAAGAGATTTGCAAAAAGGCTTCCTGAAGCCTTATGGGCCTACAGAACTACATGGAGGAACACAACAGGACATTCTCCCTATGAGCTTGTTTATGGGAAAGAAGTCTTGCTCCCCATTGAGTTTCAAATCAAGATCTTCAAGATGGCAGTCCAATTGGGGATGAATCTATCAGAAGCCCAAAAGCACAAAATGGAGCAGTTGAATGAGCTAGATGAGATCAGACAAGACGCAATTCTAAGGACTGATCTAGTTCAACATCAAAGAGCTAAGTGGCATGACAGATATATTAAAGAGAGAAAGTTTCAAGAGGGAGATTGGGCTTTAATGTTTGATTCCAAGTTTAAAGACTTCAAAGGAAAATTTCAGACTCATTGGCTTGGGCCATATGAGATTGATAAAGTCTTTAACAATGGAGCAGTAAGAATCAAGACCATTGATGAATTTCAGACTCCTCTTATTGTGAATAGCCACCGATTGAAAATTTATCATAAGCCACTTTCCAAAGAAGAGTTTGTCAAAATATTCCAAGAGAATTCTACAATAAGGCTGGTGGAGAAGAATCCTTCTCCCCCATCAACCTAATCTTTGTTTCTTGTAGTTTTTGAAAAAAAAAAAAGAGAAAAGAAAAAATTGTGTATAAGCCTGAAAACCAATCATGGATTGGCAGTCTTATACATAAAATATAGAGTGAAAATCAGGGACACCTGACACTCTATATTTTCCAAAAAAATCTCCTCTCCTTTTCTTTCCATCTTCACTTCATCTCACTCACCCATTTCATTCCACCTCCATCTCATTCTCATCACCATTTCACTTGATTCCACTCCATTTTCACTCCATTCTCAATCCATTCCATTCCATCAATAAAAGTCCCCCTTCGGGACTATTTTCATTCAGTTGGTTTTCCTCTAAGATATCTTTGTGCAGTTCAGGGGGTGCTATCTCAGTTTCCGCGGCTGGGAACCGTTTCCGCAGCCAGAACCAGTTTCTGCAGCTAGAAACGATTTCCGCAACCAGCATCACTCTGTTTTCAAAATACAATCAACTGTTAGTGCTAAAATCATGAAATGCAGGTGTACTTGAGCTAAAGACATGGGGCATCTCCAAGATATCAAAGAAGAACAACTGGTTAGAAACCTTGAGCAAAGATTGACAAAGTTTCCAAAGGTATGATAAAAAATATTTATCAAATAACACTTCAAGTCATAATTACGTATAGTTATTAAACCATAACTGGTTCTCCTATGTGTAATGATTTAATATATTAGCCCACTATCATTCTTATTCCGCAATATCACTCCACACACCTCGCATTCATTTCCCTAACGATCCTATGATTACTCCGAGTTCAAACTCAAGAATGACTGCACTTCCATTTATTACCCCTACTCTTAAGACGTGACATATTGTGTTACGGCTCTTCCGAGCCATAATTTCCGCAGCCATCTGTTGGTATGTGTAAAATCTCATACACAGTCATCCGACTCAAGAGAATCTTGTCATTACTCCACTCGCTTATCACTCCACTTATACCATACTCCTCGCATACACTCATATTTCATTTTATGAACTCGGTCACCACTGCTCACCCACTGTTCCTCCTATGATTCGGGAATTTCTCTATTTCCGACTGCAGTCACTACAGTTTTCTCTACACTTTGATTGCAGCCACTACAGTCATCCTAAACCCCGATTGCAGTCACTACAGTCTATCCTAAAAACCCTGTAATAGAGCTATTTTTCCTTAACCCTCACACGCAGAAGAACCCTCAGTGGATTTAAAACAGAGGATGGGAAAATTGCTGAGAGCCGAGCCGGAAGGACCAAAATACTTTGAGGGTTATCCCTAAGTTAAGGAATTGTTGAAAAGTCAAATGGCTCCGATTTATCCAGAAATTTAAAGGGTATAACAAGGAGGTGACCAAAACTTTTGCGAGGTCCTTTAATGGACAAACAGTGGAGGTTGGAGACTTGAAATTTATAGTGACCGAGGCCACAATAGCAATTGCCATCGGCCTACCTCAAGAAGGAGAAAGGTGGTTTAAAAATAGAAGCATGGACGATCAAATCTGGAGAACCATGCTACAAAACCAAGGTATGGATACCACTGTATTTACAAGAGGCATCCCTGTGCATGTATTAAAAGAGTAATTGTCTAGTCTATTGTTAGTCATCCCGAAATTTATCACATGTGAAGGTCGTTTTGGCTCTATGTACATGTATCATGTCAGGCTGATGATGAATTTCATAGATGGTCACACTCTTAATTTGCCTCATTTTCTGCTAGCAAGTTTGAAAAAGATGAGTGTTACAGTTCAAAAACATGTAGGTAATATTGAACCTCATCTTTACCATCATGGGCTCATAAAAATTATTATTGAGTATCAGTTGAAGAAAACTAAGGATACATGGGAACAATTTTTAACAAGAAACTACTTCCAAGAGCCGTCTGAGGCCTCTGGAAGTAGTCCACCAAAAATCCCAAGGAAAAGTAGGAGGAAGGAGAAAAATGTTGCTGCCCAAGACTCCCCTACAAAAGAAATTCAAGAAACTGTCCAAAAAGAGGAAGAAGACCAAGTTAAGAGTAAGAAACAAAATAAAGAAAAACGAAAAATTACCACTCAAGAGGTCTATCCATCCCCTGAGCAATCCTTAGAAGAATATTACCAGCCTCTGTGAGAAAGACTAATAGATCTTCAAGCTGCTGCCATGGCCAAGAAAAAGAAAAAAGGAAAACAGAGTGCACAAAAGAAGAGTATGAGTTCATCCTTGAGAAGGAGCTCTAGGCTAAAAGGGAAGTGGAAGAAAACCAAGGAAGATCAGTCTCACTTTATTGATTTAAGTGAAGAGGCACTTGAGAAATCTCCAGATCAGCCAAGCCTTGAATCAAGTCCTCCACGTGAGGAAAGCCCTTTTTGGCCAGAAAGAGAGAGCAGTCCTCCTCCACCAGATTTTGAGTTTAGACAGAGAAAGACAACTGAGGTAGATCCTAGTCAGCAAGAGGTATATAATTACCTGGAATCCTTAGAACAATCAGCTGCAAGACCTAGGACCTCTCTGACTTGATGCACAAGTTCAGTCTTTGAAACAGGAAGTATTTGAGCTAGAAGTCCTAAATAGACATATCATACAAGAAAATGAAGCACTTAAAGAGCATGGTAAGGTAGACAAGATTGTCCATGATAATACTATGCTTCATTTAGGACTGTGGCAGAAGAAAAACAGAAGACTGAAGAAGAGATGCAAAAAGTTAAGCAGAGCATTGATTAACCTCAAGTTCAAATGTCTAGTTAGAAAGCCAAGGATGATGATGATGATGGCATCAAAGAAGAAGAAAAGAGGACTAGAAGTCCTTGCAGAAGCCTCAGAGCATGTGGATTAGAGGGACATAACTCAATTTTGGTTGCATGAGGACATGCAACACCTTCACAATGGGGCTATGTTGAGCCTCAAACCTTCACCTTCCTATACACCCTCTTAGCCTTCTTTCTCCACTCACTTCATTCACCCAGTTGTTAAATCATTGCATTATAGTCTAAAAAGGACTTTTTATATGGTTTTCTGACTATACTTATGATTGTTGTTTGGTTTAGTTTTTTTGTTCATGCAGCTGCAGAAACTTGTTAGTTTCCGCAGCCAGCACAGGTTTCCATAGCCAGCACAGGATTCCACATCTATTTTGTTAAAAGCTGCGCTACAGGTGTCCTATGAAGAAATGAGCTACATGGGCAAGCTCCAGGTGGCGGATACATGGAACGTGTCCCTTCAAATCAGACAAAGCACCCATGAAAGACCATGGTCAATGAAGGTCAAAGACGAGGACAACCAAAGAATCCAGCGATGGCACGTCACTGCTTTGAGCACGTGAATGTTACATGGCACAGTCCTCAGCTCACGAATGCACCAACACACCTGGAGATCGTTCCCGAGACCTGAATCTAACAGCCAACCACTCCGAAGATTTAAGAAACATGATGACAGTTACACTAGATCTCGGCTGAAGGGATCTACGTGTCTTTAGCAACACAGTTAATAGCGTAGAAGTTTGTTAATTAGCTTTAGCATTTTGGCATTATAAATAATGCGTTGATGGACGCTGTAAAGGAGCTTTTTGATATGTATGTGAATTTTGAACTGTTTATGTGAATTCCGAACTGCTGCTATCACCCCACTATTTTTTATATGCTACTGTTTTAATACATGAGAAGACTTTCCTGAGTTCATCCATGTGATTATTGGTTGATTGGCTGAAGTGGCAGAGGGCCCCTGCACGCTGAAGCCTTGTAAAGTTTTCATTTAGTTTTATTATGTTTTTGTTTTTATCATTAGCTTGTACATAATATACTGTTTGATTTCTCTGTTGTTTATATTTTCACTTTTGTTTTCTTAGAGCTATAAACTGATCAGTGCTTTTCTGCAGGTTTTCTTAAGCAGCCCGGGAAATTTTTCATCTTTTTGATAACTATTGGCATATGAGATCATCTTTTCCTTCCTGCTAACTTTCATTTTCTGAAGTTTAAATTCAGCATTGTCCTTTTCAAGATTGTGATTTGCTTATTTATTTTCTGCTATTTAGATATCATACTACTCACCAATTTATGGTTTCTTTCTATGGTCAAGTGACTCTATCAGCAAGAAATCAGAATATTACTAACTGTAGTGTGATTTAGTTGTCATATTGCTTACTCATGGTTGTTTTCCACAAGGTAGATTGAGCTGAATGGTAAAGGACTAGAAGAGTTCAAGTAGTGTGACTAGTTTCTTTTATGCAATTTAATTTCTTGTCATTTAGATATCATATTGCTTGACTTGTTCATGATTACTTCCCAAAGGTAGATTGAGCTGAAGGGGTAAATGATTTGAAGAGTTCAAGTAGTGTGATTAGTTTCTTTTATGCAATTTACTTTCTTGCCATTTAGATATCATATTGCTTGACTTGTTCATGATTACTTCCTACAAGGTAGATTGAGCCGAAGGGTAAAGGATCTGAAGAGCTTAAGTAGTGTGAATTAGTTGCTTTGCTTTAAGTTTGAGTTGTTTTTATTTTTTACTTTCCTTTCATTTCGGTAGCAAGGATACTGGGTCATTGTCATTAGTTCACTATTTGATGCATTTATTTCCTCTTAAGAATTCATTTCATTCTCGTTATTTTAAAGCTTTCTTTTGAGCACTTTCAAGTTTAGAAACCATCACCATCTACACTCCATACTTCACTTTCATCCTCAGCATCACACATTAGGGAAAAATAAATCCAAAAACAAACTAAAAATCTCAAAACTACAAAAGACTAAGGAAATGGTTATCTAGTACATATAGTACACTTCACTTCGTCAGTTTACGAACCCTGGGTTGACATTTTAAATAGCAATTTAGATCACACTAAATTGACCAAACATAATGTTTACAACTTTGAACCAGAGAAGGATTAGTGACAACCTAGTTATCTTAGATATCAAGTCCCTTTAATATGAAAGCCTCATAATCATCAACTTACTAGTCCCCCATAGTAGGAGGGGACACCAACACTGTTTCTCTAGTGTTGTTGAGTATACCTTCTTGTAGTAGTTACAAAGACCTATGTTTCCCTTCAAAGATTCCTAGATTCCTCTCTTTCCAAAAAATCCATAGAGAAACTCCTAGAGCTAGAACTTAGGCTTGTGAGACCATTACGTGTTTAAAATTTTGACCAAGCCATTCCTCAAAGCATGTTTCAATGGTTGTTGTACTCAGAAGAGAAAACCAAAATATTTGTTGAAGAAACTCTCACATTTTTCGAGCATAAGGGAACTTGATTAAGATGTGCTCTACCGACTCCTCTTCTTGAGAACATAGCATACAAATCGATGGTACCTCAAATCCTTTATGTCGTAATTGATCCCAGGTTAACGAATGCCCTCAAGCTATCATCCATAAGAAAGTCATTATTTTTGGCTAACCACATTCCCTCGACATATGGTTGCATAGATTGGTCTCCTTGTCTGACTAAAACCATTCTATCAAAGATTAATATCCTTTTAGTGTAAAGGTTCCTGATGGTTTCCTCCCCACTAAAGTATATCCTGTTTTTGGGAAACTCAAACCAGTATATTTTGTAGAGTCTGCTAAAACTCCTCCCATGACTATGGATCCCTTGATTGTTCCTAGTCTACTTTTGTTTTCCACTGTCTCCAAAAATGTTCTTTCTTTCGAGCCTTCCAAAAGTCCAACACCTTGAAAGTTCAGTGGGCTTGTGATAGTATCTCTATAGATTGTAGCTTCTCATTCCCTTGTAGTGGTGAATATTGTTTCCAAGATTCTTCCTAGAAGGATGCCTTTGTCCCCCTTCTGATCTCCCAGAATGCATATTGTTTCAAAAGATCCTTAGCCTCATATGCCCAATTCCAGAAACCCGAAACATTGATTATTCCTTTAAAACAAAATCTGTTAGCTTGTATGTGGAAAGACAAATATTTTGAATACCATATTTTTTTCCAAACTTGAGGGCCACCCTGAACCCAAAGCCACCATAACTTCATAGCATAAGCTTTACTGATGATTATAGAGTCACAAAGACCTAATCTACCCTTCATTTTTATGGTAGCCACCTTATTCCATCCAACCAATGCCCACTTATTTAGCACAAAAAGTTACTCCAGAGTCATCTGAATTGATGAAACATTGTAATTGGGGATAGGAATTACAAATAACTGGTAATTTGGTAATGCTTGTAAAACTTCTTTTGTCAATACTAGATGAATTGGGAATTTTAATACCTTGAAGGCCCAATTGCTTAGTTCAATTGCTTAGTTTGTGATGAGTATTTTCTAAGAGTTCTTCCCATGTGGTGAACTTGCTGTGATATAATATAAGAGGTACTCCTAAATACTTGTAGGGTAGGTGACCTCTGTCGTAACACAGAATTCGACTTAACCTGAGTTGAACCATCTCTGAACAGTTGAAGCAAAAAATATGCATTTTATCATTCTTAAGGGTTCGATAAAGATTTGCAAAATTATACTCATTCTCTTCACCTCTTTACAGGTAGGTAACCCAAATAATATAACACCATCAACAAACTAATGATAAGAGATAGGAAGATCATCCCCATACAGGTGAAGCCCATAGATATGTCTTGAATCGCTTCCTTCCCCAAAAAAATTGACCATGTCCTTCCATGACTAAAATAAGATAAATGGTAACAAATGATAATCGTTCCTGAATCTTCTTGAAGGATGAAAAGTATGAGAAGGAGATACATTAATTAAGATAGACAAGAAAACTAATGAGATAAGAGACGACACCCATGCTAGCCATTGTTACGAAAATCCGTAAGCTCGTAGATTACGGATTAAATATGTCCAAATTATTCAATCATAAGCCTTAGATAAGTCATGTTTGATAATCATACATGCATGTTTTGACACCCTCAAAGAATGGATAATTTCTTCCACCACAATAATGCAATATGCAATCTACCACCATTCTACAAAACCATTTTGGGTTTGGGATACTAATAATGGGAGAAGAAGTTTTAATATACTAACTATTATAGATGAAATAATTTTGTATGGTACATTGCAAAGAGAAATAGGTCAGAATCCCTCAGGAATCTCTAAATGACCTGCTTTTGAAGCTATTGAAAGAAACCTTCTAGTCAAAGATAGATGTAGATATATATTCCACCTTGATTCCTCTGCTACATCTTGAATTTCATTACCTAAGAATCCCCAACATGGCTAAAAGAAATTCATTGTAAATCTATCCGGAACAAGGGCCTTATTATTCGGCATGTTTATTACCACCATTTCAATCTTGGACAAGGCATTTGGTCGCATTAATGCAATATTTTGCTCATTTTTTAGCATACTTGGAATATGTTGGAGAACTTAATTTATATTTGATTATCTTCCTATGCACTTCTTAGTTAATAGATCATTAAAATGATTGATGAATTCACTTTTTATTTCTTGGTGTTATAGTTTCGTTTCCCCATACTAACCTATGAGAGGAAAAAATCTATTTTTGTTTCATATTTGAATCATATAATTGTGAAAGCACTTAAAATTATGATCTCGATCCTTGATAAATTGTATCCTCAACTTTCGTTTCCAGAGTGTCTCTTCTTGTTTCCTTCTACATTATAAATTTTGAAAAGTGTCCTCCTCTGTAGCTTCCAACTCTACAGATCTACCTTCAATAATAATTCGTTGTTGAATACTTGCCATTTTTCTTTCCAACGCTTTCTTATCCTAAAAAATGTTTCCAAATATGCTTATTCCAACATTTTATCTTTCGTTTCAACGATTTAGTTTGAGTTGTAAAGTGTGCATTTTATTAATACCTCGAATGTCCAGTTCCTTCCACCATTTGTTTAACAATTCTACAAAACTTGTAGACTGGAGCCAAAAACTTTCAAAATGGAAATGATGATTTGATGTGGATTCTTTGAAATCTATTTCCAATTGAATGGGCCAAGGATCTAACCCCATAAACGACAAAATTGAGGCTTCTACAAATATGTCCTTTTATAAAATTTTCTTAGATAACAAAAAGTTGTCCAATTGGCATGCCATTTGGTTGTGACTCCCAAAAACGTTATTCCAGTTGAAAGGCCCATTGTTTGTTGGAATGTCTATAAGGCAAAAATTCTCAATATACCCATTATAATCAAATGATATTTTGTCTAACCTACATAACCCTCCTTTTTTCTCTAACGATTTGATAAGATTTAAATATCCTCCAAGCATCCATAGGGAATTCCTTATTATTTGTTTTGTCTCCTGTAATTGCTACAAAAAAACCTTCTTATCCCTCACACTAGGAGGGCCATAGATTGTTAATAGGAAAATGATTTCTTTTGTCCCTACATACCTAAACCTTCCTATGAGAGTTCAAGTTGTGACCCAACAGTCTTGAAAAAAACATTGCTTGGATTCCACCAAACAACTACGTCTGTCGCACTACCCCTCACATCAAGAGACATCAACTAGAAACCTTTCCAACAAATGCTTGAAATTTGGATAATTTACTACCCTATTAATTTTTTTTCTTGTAATATGAAAATAGTTGGTTTTTCCTTTCTAATTTGACCTCTAAGATGACATTTTTCCCCTTACTATTAATCCCTCATATATTCCCTGAAATTATGTTCATGATGAGAGGTTGGGTAGAGATGATGGAATGTCTATAAAATTTATTGCTTGATCCCGACTTACCTCATTTTCTTTAGTGTTTTTCCTTTTTTCTATATTCAATTTATTCAATTTATTTTTTGACTCTTTGGTAAGGTATTTAAGGTTCTTTCCCCTTCTCCTTAAAGGTTTGGAAATTTTGTGCTACTTGGTAATTTGTTAAGTTGTGTTTCTTAGTTTTCCGCCAAAGATAAGCATTTACATATAGCTCTCCATTCTCCTTACTCAAGTCTCCCAAGTCTTGTTGATCCCAATCATTTACTAGGCTAACTAGAAACTTCTCCTCTTATAGAGGTATGACGACTCCTACTTCAAAAATGGAGCCACTTCCTAAAACCCTCACAATACATAAAAATAAAACTCACTAGTGTATTTTCCTCCTCTAATTTTCATTTAGAACACTTTTGTACTGGGTTGGTTTTGTAGGAAACACGTCCATTTGATTTTCCTCCATGTTTTGAGAATCTTCTTCCATGGCCTTTAGTGCCAACAATTATTTCTTCTCCTCCTGCACATTTGGGATAAGAGAGTTCTGGTTCCTTTTGTTGTGTTTCCTTGTTAAAACCTTAGTGAAGCCATCATTTGCAATATAACCATCTATATCTTGTTCCTTTCTTCTCAGTAGAAATTATCTTATCAAGTGACCATTCTCATCACGTATCTAACATATAAATGGGACATGTTCATAATCTATAGGTTTTTTCCATACCTCTCCTTGATAATCTAGCTCAATGGAATATGGTAATGATTGAGAGATATCATATACACACACTACCTTGCATATGACATATTTCTCCCTCTTTTGGTGGTGTTTGATACTTTTACCAAGCACCCTAGCAGTTGTCTTATTCCTTCTAGAATGTCTAGTATCCATAAATCTACTGGAAGTGAATACAATATTTACCCATATTCGCACTTCTGTGAACTCCTTATTAGGGTTGAATTGGGATTCCCAATGCCTGATGTGAAGGCCCACATTAATGAAGAAATATGGCGTTCCTTCAAATATTCTAGCTTTATCTTCGAGGTTGGAGAAAATAATTGTGAAGAAGTGTTTCTGCCCCAGTCTCAAATCCATTTCTCCATTTGGTTTCCAATTATGTTTTATCAAACATTCCAGTTCCTTCTCCATAGGCCATATCCCTATAAATTCATAGATAAAAACACAATCTCTCATGCACCTCCTATGTTCATCCAAACGTTTTGAAGGGATGATAAATCTAGGTTTCTGAGGGGCTTTAGGGATACATTGGCCTCGTAGTCCCATTTGCCATTTATCTCCGATAACAACCATCTACAAAGAATCTAAGGGCCCCCCTTCTGGACTCGATTTTTGTCCACCAATAAAATAACTACCAATAAGAACAATTTGGAAGGACGAGGGACCCCCTCCTACCCTTGAATTCATGTTCCTGAAATCTCTAGCCTACTGTCTTTGTATGTATGTAAAATCAAACACGGGATTAAAAGACAAAAATACCATAACCCTTTGACCAAAATCTAAATAATTAGAAGCAAAACCTTCCATTAGAATACTCCATAATATTCTCTTCTCACCTATACATAATATCTATTTCATGGATAAAATTCTACTCTATCACCGCTATATGATATCTCTTTTACCAAGATTCATTTTTTTTGTTGGTGATATACTATCACGATTATTTTTTTTTTAGCATTAAAATTTTTCTTTGGCTATTACGTGTGAGTCTATTACGTGTGAGTCCATAAGATATTTCCTCTATGACACATGAAACTACCAAAGTTTTTCTTTGTCTTAAAAACTAATTTAAATTGATATCAAATCTTTCTTACATATACCAAAGAATAACTACAGACTAAGAACCTATTAAATACCCTCATCAATTAAATTAAACTTTAAAAACATATTTGTATATTTTTAAAGCTATTTGTTCAAGTACAGGGCAAGGAGGACAAATTCCATCCCTTAGGCTTGTAATATATTGATATGCAGCTAATATTTAGTGTTTCAACCCTATGAAAAGTCTCTTCCGACATTAGACCAAGATTAGTAGGGTCTCCATAAACCAAAGAAGGCTTTCCTCGAACAAATCCAACTAACTTTACTCAAAATAAGTTTAAATACCAAACCAAATACATTCCCTTAAATTATTTACACTACATGTTCACACCTTCAATCATAAAAAGAATTTTCAACTAGCATGAGGTATGAGTAAGATAATACTAAATCCTACCATAATTTCAAGGCACACATACCAAATTTCATAAAAAGATATAAAATAATTATTCAAGGTATTTATGTAAAGTAAATTTAGAATCCATATGATTTTAATTTAGATGAGAACCAATACACACATACACATATAGGAGCATGCATATTAATGCCTACATTACTCAATTTTATTTTAAGAAAAATTTAACGAATAATAAACACCATCTGTTATAGGATGTTGTAAGGAGGAAGATCATTCCTCTCAGGAGACTTAATGCAAACAACCTCATTCTTACAATTGTTCCATAGTGGATGATATCATCCACCATTCCAATTGCATAAGGGATGTTCTTACATGAAATTTTATTAGACAATGATTCCATGCATTTTTAACATATAAATCAAGTGAAAGAAAAATAACACTACAATAGTTTATTTGATAAAAAAACATGTAATTATCATCATATTTAGGAATCTCTCCCCTTCTAAGAGACAACAATTTAGCATGCCAATTTGGATAAATGCAATGAAAATCGATTTATCTCAATAATTTAACTATCTATGCAATTACATACACTTGCATTTAGAATGTTCTCATACAAACATACACAAATAGGCCTCCCCATCCATGTTAGTTAAAATTTAGCATGCAATCTCACTTGTTTATAGTTATATATCACTTCAATTCTAAAATTCATCACAACAAGGACATTTTTCAATTTTTTTACCTATTGTAACAAGTAAAACCAATTGCATGAAATTCCAATAAAGAAATAAACAAACTTAACTAAATCATAGGCTATCAATTTCTTGGGAATGATCTTTTTCCACCCATCCATGGGTATTTTATAGTTAGAATCCCCTAGCTAGGCCATGATATCATAAGGATAATTTCTCCAAGCACTAATGATATTGATTAGGTGAAGTAAAATCTCTCACTGCCATAAAATAGGTAGGAAATTCCCCCCTTCCTAGTGAGCCTAAGTTCCCCATGATTTCCAAATGCTTGTCAGTTGTCCTACATAACATAATAGGAAATACCTTCACTGCTTCATAGTCTACAAATAGTTTCCTCACCTCATTTCTCTCATTATTTCCTAATACTCAACAAATCACAATGATTGTTAAGTATCTTAGATTTCCCCTAATAGAGTTAAAGGAAAATAATCCAGTATAACATCCTTTAATTACTTAAGAAATAGCTTTCCTCGTGCATTAACATCTTTACATGTAAAATTTCCTCTTTGTCCTCCACTAAACACATTTTCTTTAAACTAACTCTCTAAATTCACACCCCCATGCTTTTCCTCATTTTCCCATGCAATTCATGGGACAACCTCAAAAATCAAGGTGTGTACTGTTACACATTCCTCCCATTAATTATTTTATGGAACTCCTCAACCATCACCTGACTCAATAGTTGTGGAAGGTGACTTCTACTATGAGGATTCTCCCAATCAATGAGCTTTGAGAAAGTGGAAAATATAAGGATTATTTCAAATTAAAATTTATAGAGAATGGATTTGGTGAGGTTTATAGAACTTGAAGGATAGGTTATTCGCACAACCTCATCATAAATTCCCACCAATGATATTGAATTATTTATCAATGTTCATATTCCTAGTTAGTTATGTCAAACTTCCATTAACAAATAAAACAAATACATACATAATATTTTCTATTTATCGAGTTCAATTAATCACAACCATAACATTAAGATTTCAAGATAAAAAATTTCATCACAATTAATTATAATAATCATAGATATTAAAATAAGAATTCTATTGATGTCAACATGCTGAACAATGACAGTCAAAGTTGACACAATAAAGAAAAAGGTGGTGGGGGAGGTGAAAAAACTTGGTGGCTCTGCAATCTGAACTAGGGTTTGAGTTAGGGCTTGGGGTTGGTAGCCATGGTGGGTCATGGAGGAGGGAGTTCTTCTCCCTTCTATAGTCAAATAGATGTGAACAGAAGAAAGGGAACTAGTCTGCATCACTTCAAGAAACCACCGAAAGTGATAACTAAGGATATTAACACAAGAAATATCAAACCTCGTGGACAGAAAGAAAGTCATGAGGAAGATAGCAGGGAGAAGAGGAAAGAGGGTAACAATAAAAAAGTGGCACCTATGAGCATGACAGGGTTCTATAAACCCAACTAGACAATTATTCTGCGGGTTGTTTTAAGCAACCCAGTGCTACAAGTGCACAGAGAACACATGGCAGAACATGCGGTTATATGCAAATTTATGGGGATTTGGACGACGGAGAAGGCCTTACATGCATGGATAAGGAACCACTAGAAACCAAAGGGGGAAATAAACCTTCACCTTAGATCCAAGGGCTTCTTTATGGTGGTTTTCATGATCTTAGAAGATAAAGACAGAGTGTTTGAGGGAGGACCCTATTTTTACAGTGCTGCAGGCCTTTACATGCAACCATGGGTGATGAATTTTGTCCTAGAATGAGAAACATTCACTTCAGTACCTGTATGGATAATACTATACTCCCTTCCTTTATATTATTGGTTACCGGAGTCTTCAAAGGCTATTGACAATAAGCTAGAGCATTTTATAAAAATATCAGATGCGACTCTAAGAGGTAAATATACTTCTTTCGCCTGGATCTGTGTGGAAATGGACTTATCTGTGGCACTTCCAGATGTGATCATTTTAGAAGTGTATGATGAAGAATGGGTGTAGGTGGTGGACTATGAACATGTCCCATTCAGGTGTCGTAAGTTCCATGAACACAGGCACCTATACAGATACTGCCCATCAAACAAACTGGAGAACACCATAAAAACCACCACAAGAAAAGATCCCAAGGGTTTCACTAAGGTGGGGGGCAAAGGGAAAGGAGGAAAGCAGTACCAAAAGAAAATCAATGAGGACAAGCAACCTAGCCACAATAGTTTCAAAATCTTAGAAGAAGAACTTGTAAACAACATAGCAAACTAGGAATTGAAGACTAATACCAATGAGAAGGATAAGGATGCTAGCATGGAGGATATACCAGAGAATAGCCAGCAAAAGGATGATCTATCGAACATTATGGAGCTCTGTAGGGACCATGAGATGACCCCAAGTGAGGCAAGAAAGGAGGACCATGAACTGCAAGAGATTCTTGAGAGGGAGAACTTAGATCTAGAAAAGTTTCTGGAGCAGGGTATCGCGAAAGGGGTTGACTCTCTGCCAAAGGAGGAGTTTGACAGGGTTCAACAACTTTTCCTCTAGAGATCCCAATCGAAGGGCTTGGGAGTCAAAAGAAACCATGAAAACCAAGAGAATAGAGTGATGCAAACAATGGAGGAAACACCATGGAACTCTTCCAAGAATCTAGGTAGGAAAAGAGGAAGAAAAGACAGAATGAGTTGCTGACCAAATGTGGAAAACTCATGATTAACTCGGGTAAGATGAGAGATCTCGCCAGCTAGTCCTTTACAAATATTTCTTAATGAAGCTTACAACCTGGAACATTAGGGGCCTAGGAAGTATTCTGGAAACTAAGTGTTCGATGGACAAGATCAGAGAAATACATAGCAAATGGTTAAGAAAGTATGAGTATCTATAGGTTGAGGCAGATAACTCGGAAGGAGGGTTTCTTATGCTTTGGGATCCCCAGAAACTATCTATTGTTGGTGATTCAACCTTTGGGTGATAGGGAGACTTACATGATTACAAATGTCTATGGTCCTCAAAAACTAGAAGACAAACTCAAGCTTCTCACCTTCCTTAAGGCGCTGAGAGAGAGATATCCTGATATGCCCTAGATTCTGGCATGGGATTTCAATATGATTAAATATCTAACAGAGAAAAAATGTGGCTCCAAAACACTAGGCAAAGACTCCATTGCCTTCTAGAACTTCATAAATAAAATGACACTAGTGGATGTTGAAACGATAAATGGAACTTTCACTTGGAACAACAAAAGAGGAGGGAATTCTCAAGTTGCCTCTAAACTAGACAGATTCATAATCTCAGAGCACCTCCTTCTCACAGGCCTTGGCATGTTAGCTCTAATCCTTTCCTTTGGAGGCTCGGACCATTGGCCTATCCAGCTTGAAGCCACTTTTATGGGTACATTGAGGAACATACCTTTTAGGTTTGAAAATTTCTGGCTCTGTCACCCTGACTTCACCAGAAATATTGACAAATGGTGTAGGGAATATTTTCCCATTCAAGGTGCTGGAAATAATACTGAGAGGGGGGGTGAATTAGTATTATCTGGTCAATTATTTTATTTTTCAAACCCAGAACATATACGCTACTTCAGTTAGAGAAAACCGCGTATATATGCAACTACAGATAAGGAAACCCGCATATACCATATAGAATTATAATTTAAAATATTCTACAGATGTTGAACATTAATCTGTGCATCAGGATCATATAAACAGTAACCAGGAACAGAAAAATAGAGCATAAGACAATTACACACAAGAACGCAAGATATAAGGTGGAAACCCAATGTGGGTGAAAACCACCTGCTGCAATATGTCTCTATATTTTCAATTAGAAAATTCTTTTTACAATGATTCGGTACTGGTACAGTCCTTTACCAGTACACAGGCTACTACCTGTAGAGAGCTACAACCCTCTCTGATTTTCCAGCTTCTCCTGGAAGGGAGCGACAACCCCCTTAGTTCTTGTACTAGTTGAGATACTAGTACGTAGGCTGCTACCTGCAAAAGACTACAACCTTCTCTTCCTTCCAGGGACCACATTTCATAAATTTTCAGACTGGATCCACAAATAACATCAATAAAACATCAAGAGTTTTTGCATCAACCAATCACCTTTTCACCAATCAAAACTGAATCAAAATAAACACTTCTCTGATGATTGTACCCAAATCATAATAACAGTAATCACACCCCACTTCTGAACCCAGAACACTGTAGCAATAAACAGAAGCAGCTAGAACATAAATCAAGAGATGTATGCTACTTCACTATTAAGAAACCTGCGTACATATCTATAAATTCATTCTTTCAAACATTAAGATATTAGTTAACCCAGATTATCAGATTTATAGATCAAGCGTGCGCCACATATCACAGATCAAAATCATATAGAGATACCACTATTCCAGCCTTAAGATTTTAACCCATCAATAGAACTTATCCTTCTCCTTGCACTAAGGTTCCTTCTTCATTCAAATCCAGATCTGCACCATAACCCAATCACAGTATTCCAGATCTAACACTTTATCAGATATTAAATAATTCAGAAGATGCCTTGCCAAATGATATCCTTCCTCTTTTATAGCCTTAGGCCTTTCACAATACCACGGACCAAAAACCATAACAATTCAATACCATGGACCCAATACTTGGGATCAACACTTTTGGATGCAATACCACGGACCAAAACTATAGGATCAAAAACTGTCAGACTAATACCATGAACCAACCATAAGATTTCCCATGTGTGTGCACTTTTCTCTGCATGAAAGTGCGTGAACTTTTCTCTGCATGAAAGGAACTTTTCTCTACATGAAAGTGCGTGAAATTTTCTCTTCATGAAAGGAACTTTTCTTTGCATGAAAGTGCGTGAACTTTTCTCTGCTTGAAAGGAACTTTTCTCTGCATGAAAGTGCGTGAACTTTTCTTTGCATGAAAGGAACTTTTCTCTGCATGAAAGTGCGTGAACTTTTCTCTTCATGAAAGGAACTTTTTTCTGCATAAAAGAGCGTGAACTTTTCTCTGCGTGAAAGTCTGTGAACCAGAAAATAACTTTGCTACACTATAATTTATCATCTGAGATGAGTGGGTTTCCATCAAGTACAACATATGTATCATAATGCCAACAATACTGATATTGAATAAACTCAAAATACCTTTCCAAAATACAAACTCTAAGGAACATGCGATGAATTGTTGGGTTTCAGACGGTATAGATGCCAGTAAGTTGTAGTACAACAAGTTGTGAGTCTAGCCTAATGATGATTCAACATATGCCAAGTGAAATGGCATCAGAGAGGAGTTCAATCAATGCACTATACTTAGCGATATTGTTTGTCGATCGTCCAATACATATCCCTCTAAAACTCACTAACTCGCTGCTTGGAGCGAAAATGGCCCATGCTGCAGAAGATAAATTCTGCGTTCTACAACTAGCTCCATCGGCATAACCAACAAATGGTTCCAAAAAGTTTGACATCTGCAACAAATGCGAAGTGGATTACCTAAGAAAATAAAAACTCTAAAAGAAACATACACACAAATACAATCAAAGCATATATACAGTGAGTTTTACTATACTTGACTAAGCATGGTAACGTTTAAGGTACAACCCGTTTCGGGGCTGCGACAATGGAATCCCATCATAGTCCACTAACTCGTAGGCACCTTTCGTCAACACACGTTTAACAATATAAGGGCCCATCCATAGCAATTCAAATTTTCCTGCTCCAAGTTTATCAGAATCCTAACTGTAAAGCAAGACCAGGTCACCTTCTGAGAAGACATGAGGCTTAACATTTTTATCATATTGTGCCTTGATGCATTTTTTATGTGCCTTGTTAGCCACTATGGCATCATGACGGGTTTCATCCAGATGGATTAACTCCTAGAAACGCGCTTCTTCTTTAGAAGTGTCAGGTAGCAGGTCAATCGCGAGTTTGAGAGACGAGATTTCACATTGGATTGGTAAGACTGCTTCTAAACCATACACCAACTGAAAAGGCGTAAATCTAGTCGCATTTCTCATCGAGGTTCGATATGCCTACAAAGCCGAGTACAAGATTAAATGCCAATTCCTTTTATGAACTCCAATCATTCTTTGCAACATGCGCTTAAGGACTTTGTTGATAGCTTCAACTTGTCCATTAGCTTATGGGTAGTATGGAGTAGAACTATCATGTGGCAGTCCTAATTTGGCAGTTAATTCGACCATCATGTGATTGCAAAAATGTGACCCATGATTTGTAACTATAACTTGTGGTACACCAAACTTGGCAACCACATGGTTGAAAGAAAATAGAGCAGTCGTTTCAGCATTGTTGTTCAATGTTGGCATCGCCTCGGCCCATTTGGTAAAATAGTCAATAGTGACTATAATATACCCATGCCCCCCGGCCGAGGTGGGGTTACTGTCATGAAGTCAATGGCCCATTTGGCGAATGGGCCAATAGCAATGACTGGATGTAGTGGTGCAGGGGGTAATCTGGTTTTACGTTCAAATATTTAGCAAGCATGGAAACTTCTGATAGCAAGAATGCAATCTTTGAATATGGTTGGCCAGAAGTAACCAGCACGTAGAATTTTCTGTGCAGTTGCATAACCAGATAAATGCCCCCCACAAGCACCTGAATGACACTCATTTAAAGCCTTTTCAGCCTCCTCACGAGTATCGACACCACGATGATAAAGTGTATCACCAATGATCAAATAATCTTTGGCTTGGTATCAAGTACGTCGTTGTTCAGAGCGAGAGGTATCAGGCTTAAAAGCTAGGGTCTAGAGATAGACTAGTATATCTCCATACCATGGATCACTTGACGAAATAAGAAACAAAGACTCATCCAAGGTTGATTCTTCTGATGTTAAATCATTAGAGGATGAGGGAAGATTGCAAAGTAAC
Source organism: Pinus taeda (assembly GCA_000404065.3). Classification (NCBI taxonomy): domain Eukaryota; kingdom Viridiplantae; phylum Streptophyta; class Pinopsida; order Pinales; family Pinaceae; genus Pinus; species Pinus taeda. Next base: position 212,064 of record APFE031721464.1, on the reverse strand, counting down.
TCAGAAAAGATAAGAGATTTCTTTGATTTAGATTTGATGAATTCCAAATCAAACTCCTGCATGATAACTATCCATTTAGAATACTTGCCCCCTAGCAATTGATGTGACAAAATGTATGTCATAGGGTTGCAATCTAATATAATGGTAGTTTTTCCAAGGAGGATGTAATGACGAAATCTCTGCAGAGCTTAAACGGCTACCAAGGCTAACTTTTCGACATGTGAATACTTACTTTCTGTATCGTTGAGGTTACGACTCAAATAATAAATAGGATGTTTAGTTCCACTTTCTTCTCGAACTAAAACCATACAAATGGTTGTATCTACGCAGGGAGATACAGGTAAAAGTATTTTTGATAGTTTGGGGCATACATTAATGATGCTCTAATCAGGGAATCTTTGATAGCATCAAAAGAAGCTTGTGCAACTTGGTCCCAATGGAAGGGTACCCCTTTCTTCAATAGACATGTATAACCTTTAGCTAATTCAGCATGGTTTGGAATGAACCTCCTAAGAAAGTTTTCCTTCCCTTGAAATCTTTGTATCTATAACAAGTTTGAAGGTGGAGGCAAGTCAAGGATTGCCTGAACCTTAATGGGATCAAGTCGAATTCCATCTTTTGAAACTATGAATCCAAGCAATCGACCAGAGCCAACACAAAACATACATTTATGTGGATTGAGTCTTATCTTGTAGTGTCGACATCGTAAGAATATTACTCTCAAATGTTTCGGGTAATCAATCTGTTTTTGTGAATGAGCAGGCAAATAATCAAGATGAGGTTGAACAATGTGCTTGATGTCATGGAAGGCATAATTCATCGCCCTCTAAAATGTAGCCCCTGCATTCTTCAAACCAAAAGGTAGCTTTCAATAAGCAAATGTGCCCCATGGACATATAAAAGCGGTTTTTTATTGGTCCTGTGGGCGAATATTGATTTGATTGTAGCCAGAAAATCCATCCATGAGTGAAAAGATTTCACATCTGGCACATTCGTCAATAATATGGTCGATAAAAGGTGTAGGATAATTGTCCTTTGGACATGCTTGGTTTACATCCCTATAATCGATGCACACTCAAATTGTTCCTTGTTTTTCATCACTGGAACAATATTAGATACCCAATCAGTAAGAGGTACAGGGAAAATGAAGCCAACACACAAAAGTTTTTCAACCTCTGTTTTAATGGCAGCAGCTTTCTTAGGATGAACAGGTCAAAGCCGTTGTTGTATTGGTTTGACATCAGGGTACATTTTAATCTCATGTTCAACAATACTTGAGTCAATTCCCAGCATCTCCTCATAAGGCCATGCAAAGATATCTCGAAATTTGTGAAAAAAAAGCACAGTAATTATCAAGTACCAATGGAGAATAGGATTTGTTGACATGAATGTTTTCTACAATGTTAGGCTTGGTCGAAATGTTTATAGAAATCGTTTCTTCTATGTTGGACAAATTACGCTCAAAATCTACAGTATTTACAGATTTTGACAAGAAATCAACGATCGATGGGTGATTTAGTTCATCTAAATAATCTTCATTGTCATATCGAAGGTGGGAACAATGATGATAATCCTCCCACAGCGTCTCTCCTATCATCATTGATTTTACGATTCCTTCATCCGTAGAATGTATGTGTGAAAAAGGATTTGAAGAGGTACCATATTCTAATGATCTATCTACCCATACAATTGTTGAGTGTGGATTAGGGTTTGCGGCACAAGCCCGAAAAATTGATTGATATGATGATTCAATGGGGCTGAACGGCAACCCCTCACTATTACCATCAATTTCAAAGTAGTTGGAAATCCTCGTAAAATAAAATGATGTGGAATAACTCATGTTGCAAGTCTCCACTCTTGCCACTTCTGCCAAACCATATGGTGATGAGAGGGTGAAAGTGCCCATCAAGGAAGGATCTTTAAGGAGACCTACTCCAACACTTTGAAGTGACAGTGGGTTTCCGTGTATCAACGGAATGCTTCCTGTAGCCTATGAACTATTGGCAAAGAAGGCTACCTGACCAATGACTATGATTCCACCCTTGAAAAGAAATGCAATTGTACAAAAGTACGTGGAAACGGCCACAACCATAGTGTATACCCAAGGCCTTCCTAGTAAAATGTTGTAATCGAGGAGTTTGTCAACTACCTCGACATCAACAGTAACTATCTTGCCCCCTAGTTCAATTTGTAGGTTACTCAAAATTCCATATGGAGTATATGTTCTTCCATCAAAGGCTTTTAACGTAGTTGGTGGTCGTGACAATGGCGGTGAACCAAGTGTTTTCCAACAGCTCATGGACATAATGCAAGTAGATTCCCCTTCATCAATAATAGTTCGGTGAACATTCTTAATGAGAGCTTTTACTTGTATTAGGAAAGCTAATTGCATCAATAATTGTGGTGAATATCCCGCATGCTTAAAAACCACAAGATTTGAATCCATAAGATCTATTCCACCTATTGTTGACAATAAAGCTTGTTTCTGGGAGGGACAGATTTGCAACACCTCGAGTGTCAACATAGCGGAAGGTGATTGAGCCAAATCTTCCACTATATTGTAGTTTTGAGCTGCTCGAGCACGAAGATTGAATGTTGATTTGTGCACAACTCCCTTAGGTGGTTTTATTGTCAGTTCAGGTACAATTGGTGGAACAACTTTAGGTGAAGTGAAGATTGAAGTACTAGGTTGATCAATGGCCTAATTATTCGACGACGACGGATTTCCATAATCTTTGTTTCTTGTTGTTATAGACATATTTGGGCACATCAACCCCAAAATTATATGTCGATATATTAGGGCTCATCAACCCCTAAAAGAGTTATTTCATACCCTAAAGGAACATAGTCATCTGAATACATCATTCCCCAAAAGTTCCATCTGAGAAACCATCCAAAAATTGCTTAATTTGAACCATATTGACTGCTCCACTAGCAAAATGCGATGCATACTGAGTGGTACTATTCTAGGGTGCGATGCATACTATCTAGGCCTTCTATAGGGTGCGATGGGCAAGGATGGACAAATTTCTGGGACAGTTTGTTAGTTTGTTGCTCATGGAATCTTTTAGAAACTTCCCCTATGCCACTTGCCTCTCTGAATTCGCCCAAGGATGAACAAGGGAACTAGGAAACCATCTCCAATCCCTTCTCTTGTGGAACCAATTGTAACAAGTGGAATGACACTAATCAAATCCCATGGATGACTCACACCCTTGCAAAAATCTATAAATTGATCTCCCATCCAAGAGATCAAGAGGCTGGAATGTTGTGAATTGCAAATAAGTGTTAATAGTTTGTAATTGAGGAGAGAGCATTGTACTCTTGTTGGTGTGATCTTGCTATTTCATGAGGTGAAGAAGGATTGAAGTTGGGAGGATGGCGCTGGATCAGACAACTGGGTTGTAATTCTCCTTTCTATTAATAAAGCTCTTCAAGTTTTCTCCCATATGATTGTGAAATTGTGAATGCTATCATTTGTTCTTTTTTTTGCTAAAGCAAGAGACTTTCCTTCTATTTCAATAATCCAAAAGTATAGTTACAATAAGTACAAAAGGCATGAAGAACTTAGGGCCTATGAAACCAACGAGATCGTACTAACAAGGATGAGACCCACCAAACCAACTAAAGGACAGGCTAATGAACAAAACATCCCCCCAAAAACCAAAAGACCCAAGGTCAAAATCCGTAATACATCCTGTGAATAACTTGAAAAGAGAGAACAGACACGCGACCCCACAAAGAAGACCCAAAGTCAAAGTTTGTGGTGCCACCCGTGAGTAACTCACAAAGAGCGAACAGACGCGCGGTCCCACAAACAAGCTCGACGAGATTTGACTATCGAATGCCCCCACCGAAAAGGACGACGCTGAGAGATATCGGAGAGCCAAGATGCAAGGAATATAAGGCGCGATCAAAGGTGGTATGAAGAGCATGACCCCTGCCACGTGGGGAAAGCTGAGTGGAATCGCTCTCAATGGGCCAAAACCACTAACCATCTTTGAGCCTTGCAAGCAAAATAAAACCACTTCTTGTTTGGTTTTCCGAAACAAAAGAAAAGAAGCAAGTAAAAAGCATCGTGGGAGCAGACCAGCCTTTCATCCTGCTAAAACTGGCAATAAAGCTCGCCGCCAAACCATTCTGTAACTGCAACTGAAACCCTGTCTCACCTTTCAACTGCAAATGAAACTCTATATCGCCATTCAAGGAATGCAGGAGATAAGTTTCCTTACCTCTCAGTAAGATATGCCTGTGCAGAGAAAGCCTTATGACAAGGATCCTACCTTCGAATTGAGAAAGAACAGGCATAAAGAGCTTTAATCATGGCCTACCTCTCGAGCCCAAAAGTCAAAAATTTATTTATCCTCTGCGGCTTGAGCATCATAGAGAGCTTTTAGCTTGTTTGGAGGCATCTCCTACCATTTCATTTTGATTCTACATTTAGGATTTATCACACCTTGGTTGCCCAGAAGATCTGCAAGTTTGTTGGCCTTCCTCCAAACATGATTGAAGCTAACCGTTCTTAGACTCTAGAGATGTTTTTGGATTCTCTGGTACACTTGTATAAGTCTCCATTGTTTTGAGACTCTTTCAGGCGTTGTACCATAACTTATTTTCTTGACTGCATTTATAGAAATCTCAAAGTCTGCTTCGATGAGAACATTTGAGCTGTGATTGAGTTTAAGAAGCTCTAGACATTGTTCCAGAGCCATTAATTCAGCCATGTTGTTGGTGGCATGGCCTAAATGACATTGGAAAGTAAAAATTATTTTTTCGTCTTCATCTCTCAACACACCTCCATAACCTGTTGTCCCCGGGTTTCTTTTTGAAGCCCCATCAATGTTGCATTTCAGAAAACCTTTTGGAGGGCGCTACCAGAACTCCTTTTCATTTTCCAACATTCTTTCTTTTTTGCTCAGACCATTGAGGATGATCTCATGCATCCCTAACTGCTTGAGAGTTTTCAATCCAAGTGTTGTGGGAGGATTCGAGGGATAACTATGCACTGTGGTGGAAACAGTCTCCTTTATCTGCTTTAAGATCAATTCCATAAGGCAAAGAGGAGTCGTTTTTTCATCCTTGAAAATTCTTTTATTCCTTTCTTTCCAAGCATTCTAATTATGAAGCTTGGTGTAAAGGTCCAGGCTAAATTAAGGATCTCATACTCTGAAAAGTTTTTTCTCCATTTGTTCAGGGTGTTGATGATGTTGCCTTTGTCTCTGTCTGTCTGTTGAAAAATGCTATTGAAAGAATCCCACAACCAGGAGGTATAGGTGAAGTTATTGAGAAGATGCTCCATAGTCTCCTCTTGAGCCTCACATAATTGGCATCTAGAAGGCCCCATCATCCCACTCTTCTGAATGTTTTCCCAAGTTAATATTTTCTTGTGATTAACTAACCACATAAACAGTTTGATCTTCATCCATCCTTGGTGGCTCCAAAGTTTTTGCCAGGACTTACCCAAAACGCAGGGATCTAGGTTGAGAGAAATTCTTTTAGCTTCCTTAATGTTGAAGATTCCTTCTTTGTTTTGGCCCCATCTTAACTGATCCTGCCCATCTATAACCAAGATCTTCCTCTGATCTAAAATGTTCATGAGTTCTTCTGATTTGGATTTTAAGGGGTCGTCCTCTCTACATTCTATGGTCCTCCAGCTTCTCCATTTCTCAGTATCCTGAGGAAGATTCCAGAAGACCCTAACTCTAATTAGTCCTTGGGAATCAGTTTCTTGCTTGATGACATTAAAGTCCTCCCTTATCAACATAGGTTCTTGTTGCCATTTATCTTCCCATAAGAGAGCCTAATCTCCTACTCTGATTTCCCAAAAGTTGTTGTTTTGAACCAGTCTTCTATTTTCCTAGGCTTTATTCCAGATATGAAAGCCTTTTATGTTCCCTGACATTTTGATGAGATCACTCGTTTTCCAGGAGTTAGCATATTTTTCTTTCCAGGTTTTATCCCATTGCGCCCCTGGTTCCTTCACCCATCTCCACCAGAGTTTGGCTCTTAAAACACTACTTAGAATCTCCTGATCGTCTAGGCCTAGGCCTCCATGAATTTGGGTTTGCAGATTTTATCCCAAGAAACAAGGGCCCATTTCTTTATGGTTTCCTCCTTGCCCTAAAGAAAGTCTCTCTAAAGGTTCCTGAATTGCTGTAAGACTCCTTTGGGAGCTGGCAGGGCTGATAAAACGAAAACAGGGATAGATTGAAGAACTACCTTCGTTAAAATCAATCTGCCCGCAAGGTTCAACGCTTTGTACATCCATCTTTTGATCTTGTCTTGAATCTTGTTGAGCACCGCTTCCCAGATACCTTTGTGCATTAGTTTGTCCGTTAGGGGGATTCCCAAATATTTTGAGGCGAGGACCTCCCTTTGGAAGCCCGGAATTCTGGAGATGTTCCTTTGAATAGCAATGTTAGTGTTTAAGAAAAAAAAAATTGATCTGGAGAGATTGACTTCCATACCTGAAGCCGAGGCAAAGTCATTTAAGATTTTTTTCTACGTTGTAGCTTCCTTTACTATGGGAATACCCTGTAGCATGGTGTCATCCACAAATTGCTGATGAGTCAAGGCTTGGCCATTCTCCGTTAAATGTAGGCCCTTGACCTTTCCCAAGACTTTAGCCTTTTTAATGGTTCGGCCCAATCCTTCCATCATGAGGATAAAAAGAAAGGGTGAGAGAGGGTCTCCCTGTCTGAGGCCTCTGGAAGGTGTGAAGATCTCTGAGGGTGAGCCATTCACCAGAATTGAAAAGTTGGGTGAAATAACCAAAGCCATGACCCATCTGATCCAGTCATGATCAAACCCAAAAGCAGAAAGGACCTTTTTGATGTATGTCCAGTTCACTTTGTCATACGCCTTTGCAATGTCTAATTGCATGATCATATCAGGCTGCCTTTTACTAGAGAGAGAATGAACAACCTCATGGGCCTGAATAATATTATCCAGGATTTGCCTTCCTTCAACATAACCAGACTGTTCCCCAGATATCAAAGAAGGAAGAAGAGGTTTGAGTCTGTTGGCCAAGATCTTGGAAATAATTTTGTATACAACATTGCATAAAGCAATAGGCATGAACTTGTCAGGAGTCAGGGCTGAGTCCTGTTTGGGGATTAGGGAGATGAAGGAGTTGTTGAGGGCTTTCATAATGGATTTACTTCTTCTAGAGTCCTCAACCACCTCCAAAATGTCATGTTTGACAACATTCCAACAGGCTTTGAAAAAGTCAACATTGAAACCATCTGGACCTGGAGCTTTGCCATTCTGCATTTCTTTAATAACCATACTGACCTCTGCTTCAGTTACTGGTTTGTTCAGATTAAAGTTATCTTCTCTAGACACCATCCTGGGAATATTCCTTGTAATTTCTTTGATGTATTGGTCTCTGTCTGGATTATTTTCATTTGTGATGCCTCTGAAATATTGAACCATTACACCTTCAATATTTTTGTGAGAGGTCTGAAGCTCCCCATCTTCATTCAAAATTGAGGAGATTCTATTGTGCATTCTATTGGCTATGGTGGAACGGTGGAAAAACCTAGTGTTTCGTTCACCTTCTTTGAGCCATTGGACTCTTGACTTTTGTCTCCAAAAGATTTCCTCCTGTTTGCATAAATTCTCCCAATCAAGGTTGAGTTTTTCAGCTTGCTCACTTTTGTTTTGATCAAAACCATCTGTGATGATTGCTTGGTTTAGTTCCTGCAGTTTGATCTCTACTGATTTTTTGTTTACAAAAATGTTGCAAAATCCTTCTTGTTCCATTCTTTGAGTTTGAGTTTTATGTGCTTTAGTCTTTTATGGAGGAGGAACATTTTGGTGCCCTGAATCTGAAGATCTTCGGACCACCATTTTTCAATGTTGCTGATGAAATCTGGGTGGGAGAGCCGGATATTCTCAAATATGAAGGGTCTGTTTTTGGGAGCATCAATTCCCTTGATTTCTAATTGGATCGGCCAGTGAACTAAGCCTCCAAATGGAAGAACACTTGAATATATTTCTATATTTGTGAGCATCAGCTTCTCGGAGATCAAAAATCTGTCTAACTTGGAGGCAACCTGAGCATTGCCACCTCTTTTGTTGTTCCAAGTAAAAAGATTGTTATGCATTTCAAAGTCAACCATTTTCATGTCTTCTGTGAAAGAATGGAATCCTGCTGAATCTCTACTGAGGATTCTGGTGCCTCCTTTTTTTCCGAAAGAGATTTAATCATGTTAAAGTCTCCTCCAATGACCCAAGGGATTTCATCATGTCTGCTTCTGAGATCTGCCAGGGAGTTCAGAAATCTAAGCTTCTCATCAATCCTCTAAGGACCATAGACATTCATAACCAGGAAGGTCTCGGACATCCCCATTGGTTGAATGATAATTGATAAGTAATTTCTCGTCACCTCCGCATCTACAATGCTGAATTTTTGGGGGTTCCAAAGAGTGAGAATGCCTCCCGCTGTGTTCTCTGCTTTGACTTCTAGAAACTCAAATTTTCTGAGCCATTTATTATGGATTTGTTTTATTTTCTGAATGGAGCATTTTGTTTCTTGAATGAAAATTATGTCTGGCATTGCTAGTTTCATTCTATTACTTAACATTCTCTGTTTTCTTTTACTACCTAGACCTCTAATATTCCATGAAATGAACTTCATAATTAAAGATTTGTAAAGGAGTAACTGGTTAGATCTTTCATCTTACCCGAATCTATCATTAGCTTTCCACACTCCATCAGGAGTTCATTTTGCTTTTTTCTGCCTCTCTTCTTACCTGGATTTATGGTGGCTAATCCTAGATTTACTTTCATTGTTTTCACTCCTCTGTGCTCCTGTTTGTGGATATTTGTACCCTTCTCTTGTCCTCGTTCCTGAGGCTTCCATAAGAATAGCTGATGTATTCTGTTGCATTCTTCTTGAGGCAGAGAATCTATTCCTCCTTTGGTTCTTTGCATCAGGAATCCTTCCAGATCCAAGTTTTCCTTGTCAAGGATTTCTTGTAGTTCGTTTTCTTCTAGATCTATTTCGCTTTGGGTCATTTCCTGGTCCATTTCAATTTCTGTTTCACTTCTCATGGCTTATTTTTGAGAGTAAATGTCTGAAGAATGATTTGTATCCATTGTTTTTCCCTTTTCTTTAGCATTTTCCTCCTGATATTGAGTCTCTCTTGTGATTTCTTCAGGCTCTTCTAGCACTTGAAACTTATTCTGACTACCCTTTTGCCCCTCAGTGTGATGTTGCTTTGGTCCCTTTTCCCCCCTTCCTTTGCTAGCCACTTTCTGGAAGCTTTCAGTGTCCTTCATTGCATTCAGTTTATCTTTGTTATCTTCTTTGCTGAGAGGGCAGTCTCTTAATAGGTGCCCATGTTCATGACATCTTCGGCATCTAAAGGGGATATGTTTGTAGTCTATCGTCTACACCCACTCCTCATCAAAAACTTCCAAGATGACTCCGTCCGGCAGTTTTCCTAATAGATCCATTTGCACACATATCCTTGCAAAGGAGGTATATTTTCCTCTTCTTGTGGCTTCAAAAGCTTTAACATAGCGTCCTGGTTTATTACCAATGGCAGCCAATGATTCAATTTTCTAATATTCAAGAGGTAGAGAGTAGAGCCTTACCCACATAAGAACTGAAGAGAAAGTCTCCCTCTCTAGGACAAAGTTTATTTTCCAAGGTCTCATATAGAGACCTGCTGCAGCAAAAAAATAAGGTCCTCCCTCGAATATTCTGTCTTTATCTTCGAGATTGGAGAAAACTATTGTGAAGAATCCTTTTGACCCTAGATGTAGGCCACTGCTTCCTTTGGGCTTCCAATGATACTTGATCCACGTCTGTAAAGCCTTTCAGTGGGCCATAGTCCCATGAATTTACAGATAATGGCGTAGGTTCCCATATGTTCCCTGTGCTCCTACAGAGCAGGATCATTTAATATTACTCGAGGAGTGATTTCTACTTTTGGTTTGCAGGGTCCTTTCTGTTTTCTGGCTCTTGGACCCAAATTTTTATCTTCTTCCTCTTTGTCCTTTGTGTTGCTGCCTTCTTTTGTTCTAGTCCCATATGTTTCCTTTTCATTGACCCTATTTCTGAAGTTCATACCATCTTTACTAGTTCCAGCTGGTGATTTACTTCTGTTGGCCAGGGCTTCTTTGTAGGAGGGAGTCGGGCTCCCCCCCTTGCCATTCTCCATTCAGATCTAACCCTGCTCGCACTAGTTACTCTAGCCGCTACATGTCTCCCGCGTTCTTGGTTTTGAGAACAACAATGTGATTGTTCATTGATTACTTGTGTTTTCAACACAGTTCCAAAAGATGAGCGGGCTTGGCCCAGGCAAGTATCCCCGCAACTAGTCAACGCCCTCACTCAGGTTTGAGCACAGGACCTCACCGTCTTTACGAGTCTAACTTTACCAACAAGCCGCCTCCACCAACCTTGAATGCTATCATTTGTTCATTATATATTTGATTCTGTAATGTTTATGTTGTAATAGATCATGATGCTTTGACAATTCTTTATTTTTGTACTTATGTAGGTACTCTCCAAGCGTGTTACGTACGGGGAGGAGTTGTAGGATTTGCCAAAGGAGAGAGAGATCAAGCAAGGGATTAAGTGGAAGTTCCAGGTTGGTTCCACTATCTTTCTCTTATCTGTTACACATAGGAAAAATCATTGAATTGCTTTAAACTGTTGTTTCCAGGGTAGTTGCCAAACCTAGAGGGTTAGTCGTTCGACAAGACACTAATTTTCCTAGAAACACTTGTTGACACCAAAACATCATTTTGTGGATTTGTGATGGATAACATGAGTACTTGGGATGTGGAAGCATTGTCAGTTGCAACCAAATGTGTCTCTGAGGTAGGAAACAGATCTGTCAACATTGTTGATGTGGTTGAAGTCTTTAAAAATTTAGAGACCTCAGAGTGATGTAGACAATCTCTTGTATAATGCTCATCATTACATATCAGACATGGATAATGAGGTTTCCTTGTCACGGTAGGGGATTCAGATGATTTCTCTGCAGAGGGATTTTCTTGTTTCTTCTTGTTATATTTCCCCTTTTTCTTACCTCCTAGTTGCTTAGGATTTTCGCCTTTGTCAGATGACACGACATTAATCTCTGAGGCATGAGTGTTTTCTGATGCATTGGTAGCTTGATTGGAAACAACAAGAGTTTGACTAGATGGTCTTCTTGCCACCTATGTGCTTGAAGAACCGATCACACTATCGCCGGCATGAGAGTCCCTACTCGATTGTGGGGGTGATGGAACAGTGAAAGCTGGTCTAGGTGCATCGGGAATTTTATCATAGAGTGTGCCGGATTGTGTGTGAATCAAATCCAAGTATTAGGCATGAGCAATAACTTTCTCTTTTGTGACAACCCCACCGTTTGCCACATCCTCGGTGATTGATGGCAACAAGGACTTTATGAACCACTTAGCTAAAAGCTGATCGGGAACGTATGCCTTAACCATTCGACGATGATGTCGCCACTTATGAATATGATCTGATATATGGGTAGAGGTAGTCTGTTTAAAGTTGGTCAAGAGTTCCGTTGCAGTCTCGTATCTGATAGGTAACTGGAAGTAGGTCAAAAAGGTAGTGGCTAAAGTGGTGAAGTTATTGAAAGAAGCTCTCGGTAATTCAATGTACCATTTAGCAGCTGGACCAGTAAGTGTTCTTTTGAAAAGAAGAATTCTGATCGAATCATCATTCAAAGTGTTGGATGAACACCATAAATGAAAGGTCATAACATGAGTCAATAGGTCTTCTCTAGGATTTCCGTTAAACTTCAGAATATAAGATGGTAACTTATGCAGAATTACCATCCACCAAGGTGCATATGTAATTGGATCATTGGTGAGCCAGTTTAAATCTGGTAATTCTAAAGTTGCTACAAATGGAAATTGTCGATTCAAGTCAGGTTGAGCATACCGAGGATATGATGGAATTGCCTGTGTAATAGGTCTTTGCATACCAAGATAGGGCATCTGCATTTGGTAACCTTGGTATGGTTGTTGAACAAAACCAGTATAAGGTGGTTGTTGATAACCAGACTGAATTTGTGGTTGTCCATAACCTGCAAAGCCTTGTTGCCCAGAACCTTGGTATTGACCAAAACCAGGTTGAGCTTGTGAACCAAGTCCAAACTGAGGTTAGAACTGTTGGAACTGGGGTTGTTGGAATTGTGGCAACCGTGGTTGTTGAACCAACTGTTGTTGCCCAACAATGAAAGGTTGACCAGGTTGCGAATCAACTATACCAATGTAATACTGGGTTAGTCCAAATAAACGTATACTAACCTGAGGTTGTTGTTGAGCTCCAGAAACAAGTGACTATTGTATTACAACTTGAGAAACTTTAATCTCTTGACTTGAAACTTGTGGCTGCAAGAGAGAAGGATCAATTTGTACTGGTTGAGATACAACAGTTTGAGCTTGTGACTGTGGCACAGTGGTAACAACAGGTGTAGTAGGAATAGTTGACACAGCTTGCATTGGTTGTGTTGGATACACAAGCCTTGATTGAGTTGGCATTGTTGGTTGCCATTGACAAACTCTAATTCCAGGTTGACTTGAATATTGTGGGAAATTACCATATTGTTGTCCTCCAGAATAAGGAGGATACGATGAATAAGCAAATTGCTCTCCATATGACGGCAATCCAATATTTAATGGATATATAGGTCTTTGTTGACTAGATTTCCCAGCCTGATACTAATGTGCAGGATCAAAGTGTTGGGTTCCCATTAGAGAAGAACCAGGTAAAATTCCAGTTGAGGACATGGGTGATGACCATGGTGCAGAAGCAACCCCTGAGTGGGTTCCTAATAATGATTGGTAACCAATTGGGACGGACGATTCACCATACAGGTGTGACTTAGGTGTGGTAGAAAACATCGAAAGAGTTACAATAGAAGATTCTGCTGCAGTTGCATCAAATGATATAGTTTGGGATGTTAACAGTTGTTTAGCCATAGTTAACTAGCCCAAAAGTTGTCTTAAAGATTCGACGGGTACTTGAAAGGAAGCAGGATCAGATGAAGCAAAGTAATCAGGAGTAGTAGGGTAAAAATAAAGCCCAATTCCAAAGTGAAAAACAGGTTCCAAGTGTGGACTCTCCTACTAATTCCTCCTCTATGGCAATCAAACCTGGTGGAAGGACTTGACCGTGAGGTCCGTAAAAGATTTCTAGTGTTGATGAAAGTGTAGTTTAAACAATTACTGATGTCTGAGGGGTAACAGCTTCTGAATGTCAAAATTCGAAGTCCAGATGTTCAAGTAAATGAACAATAGTTTCAAAGGTAGGTTCCTGAACAACTTCAGGTTCAAATGTAACTTCTATTTGAACTGGAATAGATTCTAGACGAACTTCTGGTTGAGTTGTTTCAAGTTCAGAAGCACTTTCTTGTTGAACAATTTCAAGTTAATTATCAACTTGTTGTTGGACAACCTCGGTTACCGTTTCACTAGGATTAGTGCTAATGTCCTCAGGTAATTGTGGAACTTCTTCTTTAGGAACGGATGTACCAGAAATAGTTGGAGTAACTGGAGTCTCTGTAGCTACTGAAACAAATGTTTCAGGCAATCCAGATGAAGAACTAGGAGTTCTTGATGTACTAGACTCAATTAAACGGGACCGCTTTGTCCGAATTGGTGTCGCTTCAGGAGGCAAAGGCGGTTGGCTTGTTGTTCTCCGTGAACGACGGGGTTTGGGTTGATATTCCTCCACGATTGTTGATTGATTCTATCAACTTAAAATAAACTAAGGAATGAGGATGTTATTCGTGGTCAATTAATTTTTACGACACTTGAACACAACTTTGCTTTTTCATTTTTAAAGAGTCGAGAAAAAATAATAGATGACTCTAGTCGCCTTCGATGTTTAATGAGCCTGAAAGGACAAGTGCTCAGATGATCCTTTTACTTTTAAAGATTCGAAAAGGAATGAAAGTGACTGCTCTGGAGATTCTAGACAAGAGGGTTTACTAGACAAATCACAAAACTGCAATATACACCTTGGTGATAAATGAAAGAGAAATGACCAAGGATTTTACGTACGACAGTCAATCTTCCCGAATGTTGTGTTCGATGCTTTGTGATCAGTAAGGCGGAAGACTCAGCTTCCTAGGGATAAAGGATTTCAACCTATTAGGGTCTCCCACCATATACTTGACGGTACAAGGAGCACAAATCCGTACTAGTACTTATCGAATTAGAGAGGAGGAATCACCCAACCTCAGTGAAAACGACAACCACTAGGTTTAAAGATGTTGGAACATGTCTCTACCCTAGACCTCTAGATGTTTTTTGTTAAGTTCCAATGCGTTATTAGATTAATTGATGTAAATTTTAGGTTGATTTTGCTTAGGAATTTGCCTTTCAAGTTCACCACATGATGTATTCTAAAATTCCTAGGAATGCAACTATCATGATAAGCAATCTTTCCATTGAGTTTTAACAATGAAAATCCTAACTACTTAGGGATAGAGCAATCAGATTTCTTTTTATCATAGAGCAAAGAGCACAATCTAAATGCAAATTCCCTACACCATTCCTTTTGAACACACAAACTCAAACTCTAAAATGCAAATTGCATGTATTTCTTTTTAGTTTCTCTTAATGTGAATGATGCAATAAGAAAAACTAATGCACAAATGATTCAGAACTCTTTTCATAAAAAATGAAGATTTGTGACAATTTCTTTTAAAAGGGAAAGGAAGACTGTACGACACTTTCGATTTTAAAGAAATGAAGATTTTCGACACTTTAAATGAAAATACAAATCAAATGCACAAATAAATCAATCAATTATTTATGAAGGAAGACTTTACGACACTTCATTTTTTGAAGAAAATGATGATTTTACGACACTTTTCTATCAACAAAACAATCAATCAAAACTACCTTTCGACAGTGGATTGCAAATGATAAAACAAATACATAAAAAAATATCCAATAATCCACTCTAAATCGGGTCAAACAAAGAGATAAAAACTATTTTCAGAGAGAAAACATCATTGACATTCAACAACTCATTCAAACAAGAAAAAATTGGCAAAAACTTTCAGTTCCTAGATGGGAAATTGACCCTCAAGGGATCAGCGCAGGCAGTAGTTAGAGACAGTGCGCTGAATGGCTCTGTATTGATGCGGGAAGTGCACTACGACGCACTGTGTCCTTCATTAGATTGCGCTGGTGACAGTGAGCCATTCTAAAGGCGATTTTGACACAATTTTGACTCAATTTTCAATGAAAGAAGACTGAAATCAATAAACAACCACAAGTACAGTATGTAGAAATGTCTTAAGAGGCTGATAAGCTACTAAAATGGATAATCTGGTCCCCAGTGGAGTCGCCAATTTGTTTCAGGAATATTTAGTGTTCTTGGACAAACGCTTAACCCTCTAGACTTAGTAGCAGGTCTAGAAACAACAAACGAAGTAATCTCTACCTTTCCTATAAACAATAGATAAAATAGGAGAACATAGAACCTACTTGTAGCTTTCGCTTGTTCCTTATCCCCCTTGACTGATTCTGTTGCTCTTTCCCGTACTTAAGCCACTTCAGAAGTACCTGCACATAGATAGAAACAAGAACCCATCAAAGCACATAATAATGATCTATTGCTTATAAATAACATGGAATCGAGAACATGATATACATATGAAAGCGTCAACATATAACACAAGCATAAGGAAAAAGTTTCGAAGACTTTATTGATAAGAGGAAGAATTACAACCCATATGTGCTCGATCAAGTGACACTCTTCCAATTCAATCCCATCCTATTTACCTCATGACAAGCAAAACACTTCAACACTAATACAATACTTGCAATCAACTAAAAAATCGTACCAACAACATCTTTCTACAATCTTCAGCCCCCTGATCTCTTAGATGAGTGATCTTTTTATAGGTGAGTGAAGGAGGTTATGACATCAATGGTGATAATGAATGCCTTTCTAAATTTAGAAATCAGTTCCATGGAAGAAGGGATAGGGGATTGATGTTTCCTAATTCTCTTCCTCATCCAAATGTGAACTCAAAGGTGTAGGTCGCATTGAGAAACTTCTAGAGGCTTCCAATGGATAAGGAATCTTCAAACCCTCATGGAAGTTCGCTCAAATTCGCTCAGCGCGGGCCAAAGAGGGACCAAGTGCGCTACATAGCACCCTGTCAGTGTATGGTTTACATTACAACGCACCCTAATGAAGGCCTACTTGCACTAATCTTCTTAAATTTAGTTTTTTGGATGTTTTCAGTGATGGAGCTTCTTGGGAAGTGAGGCATTCTGATGACTAACTTCTTTAGGGCATGTAACAATTGCACTAGGTTGATGGGCCCTAATAGCATCGATCTGTAATTTGGGGTTGATGTGCCTAAATGGATCTGTAACAACCGTGCCCACTCCTAAAACAATATACCTTTCATTGTCACCCATCTCTATGCGCATCTTGAGGTCTTTCTCCTCCAAGGTACTGAATAAACTTTTATTGCCGGTCATGTGGAATGAGGCTCCACTGTCAAGATAACAACCACAACCCATCATCCATGACACCATGCATGCGATGAGGGTAAAGTCCATTTTGAACTGAGAGGCTAACGCCTCACCTTCTGATCCTTCCGAGGATCCCTTCTTGGACTTCTTCGATGGGCAATTAGTCGCATAATGTCCCATCTCGTGACAATTAAAGCATCTCACTTTAGACTTGTCACCCTTCTTCCCTCCATGAGAAGAATTCGATTTGGAATGGGAATCCTTCCCCTTCCCTTTCCTTACCTTACTCACTAAGGCCAAATTTTCTTCATCATCATCCTTGGATGAAGAACCATCTCGTGAGCTCCTCCTGATCTCCTCCTGCATGAGATCTGACCACAATCGTTCCCAATCTGACAGTTTCTCCCTTCCATTCACAGAGTCTTGGTAGCTATTTGAGCTCTTTGGAAGGCCAAGGAGAACGACGCTCACCATGTCATCATCGACAGTACTTATTCCCACACTACCAAGCTCATTTCTGCAAGTGGTGAGCTTGTTCAGATATGTGGAAATAGTATTGTCGTTCTCCATCTTGATTCTTCGAAGCTTGTCTTTGAGCGTCGATTTCCTCTAGTCACTACTGTTCTAGTAGAGGTCCTTCAATGTCTTCCACATTGAATATGGAGTATCCTTCCCATGGAGACTCGAGACAATATGGTCTCGAACTCCCTCAAGGATGATCTGTCTTGCCTTTGCCACCCACTTCTTCCACTCATCCAACTCTTGTGCATTAGTTGAACCTAGCTTTGGGATTTCTTGACCAATGAAATCCTTCAAGTCGTTGTCTTCTAATACAACCTCCATTCTATCTTTCCATGTTACGTAATTCGAGCTACCTTCCAAGGCATACTCAAGTCTCAAGCCATAGAATGCCATTGGCCAACCTTGAAGTATGATAAGAATTCGATTTGCACCTGCAACCCCGAACTTCAAACTTCAAATTCTCTTCTCCGTATACTATTCACAACTCCGATAAACTTGGCTCTGATACCATGTAGAAATTTCTCTATAGATCAGCTAGCTCTGATACCATGTAGAAATTCTGCAAATTCTCTACAAATCTACCTCTGAGATCTTTGTAGAAAATCTGACTGTAGATTAACTCGATAATGCAATATACCAAAGCAAAATACTATAATCTACTTCTACTATCAATTTGCGGAAGGTTAAATATCGAGCAAGATCAAGTTGAACACATATAACCAGAAGAAGAAGAATCAATGCACATGAAACACAGAAAATACTCAGGGGAAAGCCTTAGCGAAAATCCCACTATCTGTATTATCATATAAGGTGGAAATACATCAGAACTATACAAAGCCTTAGCTCTCACAACTAGCCAACTCTCAGTACAATCCTCCTGGATGCTCACGGGCAACCAAAGCTTCTCACAAGCCTTATCCTCTGCCCTCCAAGCTCCTATTTCCTTGCGCAGTTCCTCTGGGATGATCTCCTTCACCCAATGGAACACTGCACTCACACACTTCTCTAACACATTGTCAGAACTGCGCAATCCTCAAGGAACCTTCCCTTGACTGCATGCATGAGTTTCCTTTATAGGAAAACACATGCAACTGATAGTACACTATCCTTGACATTTAGCTCAACTGGGTCTTTCTCATAATAGACATGCATGAGATTCTGATGAGTGAATCTTCAATTATCTGGAGTACACTAGTTGAGTGCATGCATGCATCAACTAAATGATAACTCACAATTAGTTCCTAAAACAGTTTGAAACTAATTTAACTGGACTTAACTCAGTGAACTGAGCTAACTAATTACAACTCAAATATAACTCAATCTTATCTCCTTAATTAAGGGATAATCTCCTTAATTTAAGGGATAACTCTCGCATGACTTCAAAAAGACTTCTAACTTGAACTTCTCCAACTAATTAATCCATAATGAATTAATTAATTAATTCCAAGCAGCTGGTGAGACTAAATTCGAATTTAATTCAAGAACAAATTAAAATTGGAATATTCTAGATTCTATTTTTATCATTTCTTGTTGCTATTTTCAATAATCCTAACAAAAAGATGGTACAACCATGCATAAAAGGAGTTCATTGGTATAGGATGTATAGAGATAAAATGAGACATGGACCAGCCATGTATAGGTTGTTATATGCAGTTTATTACAACCATGTATTTACCATTGTTTCATAATTTTACGTTGGTATGGGGTCCAATCATTAGTGAGTTGAGTCATCGTGGTGATAGGCATGTTATCAAGGAGTCTTATGGAGTCATTTTACAGGCACATGTATGGGATAATAATGTTGTATCAGTTATGCTATGTCATGTATTTGAGTCATTTGTACATAGGAGATGGTGATAGCAGCAATGTAATTCATTGTAATATCCATGTAAAAATCTCATGACACTATGTACTTGTATTGTGTTATGTTTGAGTCATCTAGTCATGAGCCATGAGGTTATGTAATGGTCATGTATGAGGTCTTATGTTGCTGCTACAACCATGTATTTATCATGTATACATCATTCAATCATGGTTATGTGGAGTCTATGGTCTATATGGTGCTTCTATTTGTTGGAAGGAAGCATTGTTTGCAATGAAAGTGGTTCACTATAGCCTTCAGATGATATTAGAGATGGAACGTGTTTAGGGGGAGCATCATTTGCTCTTGTTTACTTCAGACATACATTGTTGGAATTATGATACTTGGAGTTTTTGACCTCATGTTTTGAGAAGAGAGGTTGATTGATGTTGTTGCTATGTGGTTGTTATGGAGAGTGTTGATTGATGCTCGTGTGCATATTGTCACACATACTTGATGATTCTCATGATTATTATTATGTTGTTGCTCATTGATGTTGCTTATGGTTGCCTCATGTTGGCATCTTTGTTGCTAGAGTTTGTTGGTTGGTATGTTGCTCTGGATGATGATTGGTAGATTTTTGCTTGTTGCTACTAATATGAGAGTCATGGATGTAGAGATCAATTGCTTCATTGTTTGTGTTTCAGTTCTTTCTACCTTATCAAATAGAGTTATCCCTTTGCATTGATGCCAAAGGGGGAGTGATAGAGGAGATTGGTCTAAAGGTTTTGTGTGGTTGCCATCAATGCCAAAGGGGGGAATTGTTAGGATTATGGAGTGCATGGTTCTAGCTAGTTGATGTAGGCAGTGGTTCATGATGGTAGCTAGCTCATGTTATTGATGTTAAACCTATGTAGTCTAACTTATGTTTGGGTGACTTCCATGTAGCATGGTTGAAGCTAGGCATGTTGACATTGAGCTTATTGTGTTGGCATTGATGTCAACCTTATGATGTCACACTCATGATGGTCAGATGATGGCATTGGTATGATTGATGGTTTTTCATATATTAGTGGTGTTCATGACCTAGTGTAGGAAATTATGGTTGACTTGTTGCAGTAGTGTGTTGGCCTCATGATGATGATGATGATGATGTTGCAGAGGTGATACGAGTCTATTTAGTGGTGTTTCATCTTGTGGAGAGTGGAGGATTTGTTGGCACTCTTGTCGACCTTGTTTTGTTGGTCTTTTAGGTCAACCCGACAGTGACACTTGGGAGACTTGTTTTATCCACTTGCAGAGGTGTTACTAAACTTAACAAGCATTTAGAGGTGATTTTAGATGCTAGAGAAGGTGATCCAACAGGTGGCAAAGGTTTTGAATTGAAGGTCCATTGATTTTCCTTATGCTTTTCCCCAGTCACTCCAATGCAGGTTTATGCATGTGACTGAGAGGCTCCAGTCATTGGGAAGCATGCCTATGCATGAAACCAGTTGAAATCCACTAGTGTTGTGGCTACGACTATGGCCTAAAGCATGTTATTCTTCGCATTCCTCACGAAAATCAGATGAAAATTGGCATGGAAATTCCCAAAGGATTATAGATTAAGTTGTAAAGGTCAGGAATGGTTTAAAAATGTCCTTCAATGATGTGAACACCTTTAGTGCATAAGTAGAGGTGATAGTTGATAAATTTCATCAACTTTATGCACTCTTGATCCCAACCCAAAGATGATTTTTCTCCAACACATTTTATATACTTCACTTTGGAGTTGAGTGATGGTTGATGGTGTGTGTATGTGTGTAAGAGAACGTTTCATAGAGTGAGTATGCTTCAGAACTATTGGAGAGCATAGATGATTTAGTGTATGAGCTCTAATGACTACAAAATGAGCAAATCTACTTGTTGAAGTTGTGTATTGGTTCAAAACTTCAAATTTCATATCAGCGATGCAGAGATTTGTAGCAGTGTGTTAGTGGAGATGGATAGCTTGGTTTAGCTCCATATTTGAGACTCTCGCTTTTTTTTTTGCAGACGTTGCTAGTGCATTTGGCACATAGCCATAGTGTTTTATGTTGCTAATTATATTATGCAAAAATTACAGTTTGGTGTGAGGGTTTGATATTATGGTTGAGTATGTGATATGTTTATGTTACTTGCGGTATTATTTAGTTTTTGTTGGATGGATTATGGCCACTATTTTGCTGGAGTAGAGAGCATGTTTGTGGTGTTTTTTATTTGATGAGATTGTCTTGTTGCTAGAGTTCATATTGCGGAGCTTAATCAAGTTGAGCATAAATTCTTGGGATCCAGTATGAAAATAGATGAAACGAGGTCCGCATAGAGTAGAGGTGCAGTGACTTCATGGGTGTGGAGTAGTGATTGCAAAGTTCCAACGAAATGAACAGTTTCTCAATCCAATGGTAGTTTGATAGTCCAATAGGAGTTGGGCAAGGATCATTGATCGTGGTGGCCTTCAACAGATGGTAGTATGTAGATTTGTGTGAGAACATAGCCTTTAGAGCATTAATTCTTTGTTGAATGAAATTGCATTGTAATGAGCCTTTTTCAATAGAAATGCATTTTTTTCTTTTCTTTTTTGTAGGCAATATGCTAGTGTTGTACCTAATCATCAAGAACAAAAGAAATAATTAAGTAAATTAGCATAAACGCATAAAAACTAAAAAATAAAATATTAAACTTCAATTTTATATAATAAAACTTACCTAAACCCGAGAATAAATCCAAAACTCAATCTCCTTCATTTGAACATAAATCTATAAAACAATTAATCAATGTTTGCGGTTTTTTATAAATGTTAACTATCTCTCCTTTTGCATCTTTATCCTCATATGTTAGTTTTATTACGACAAAATCATGAACCAGCACTTGGCAATGACTCTTTCCATCCACTCTATTTAGAAGAACATGCTTATAACTATCATCTTTTGTCCAACATTCAACATGGATGAAATCACAATCACTTATAATTGGCTGATCTTCAGAAGAAGTAAGATTTGACTTTTTCTCATAACATGACATAGTAAGAGCCCAATTAACTTGTACATAAATATTTTTTTTTAACATTAATCAAACATACAATTTCAATTTCTTACCATGTAAGTTGCATCCTTGAGTTTTCTTTTCCCTTGAAGCTTGTTAATAACATTGCAAATTGTGTGTTTGAATGAAATGTCACAAATCTCCAAAGTGGCAATGTTGTGACTTCTTGAAACCCTATAACCACTTTATTAAAATCTTGATAAGTATAAGGCTTACTATCATATCCAATGTCTAGGAAATTGAAACCATGAGGAATACCTACAATAACTAGGGCATATTCTCTTTTAGGTATGAGCTTTGCAATGTATTCACAATCACCTTGTATTATTTGATATTGGATAGTGTCGAGCCCATTCCAAATGAAATGAGTAAGAGTAGGATCAAGTTCAACATTCCTAAGACGTTGCTTTCTCAGTCTTTCCAACTTAGTTTTTTCAATAAATCTTTTGAAAGTGTTTGGTACTTCATTTGCATCATTCATCAACATGTTTAATGAAATAAACAAATATATGTATAAGTAATCAAATAAAAATAGTTTACACATGAATAAAATGAATGTAAAAATCAACATACGTTTTTGAATGCAAGATAAAAATATTTAAGTGTTGTTGTAAAACTTGGTTATGGGTAGTTGCCTACAACATCATCCCAACTCTCTTCATTCAACATTTTAACCATATGTTCTTGTATTTTCATATAAATCTTATGACTGAATAAATAAAATAAATATTGTTAATTTAATTATATGTATAACAAATACTACCAACAACAATATGTTGTATTTAAAAGAAAATTATAATCCAAAAAATATATAAATAATTCAACAAACTTGCTTTTGAAATTTCGAGCACATTTCATCCAATGATAATTCACCTGACTTCACATGAAATAGTATTGATTTGACTAGTTTGTCACCCTTCACTCCTTGGAATGTTCTCCAAGGTGTGATAGTCATATCATTTGGAAGTTGTTTCACTTCAAGACTTGTCTCACTATTGATACATATTATGGGTTTAGACTTTTTTAACCTTTTGATTTTTTATGGCAATATTCTCCCACATGTCGAAAATATCATCAAGCAATTCCCATATCTCCCCAGTTCTAAATGCCTACTGGAAAATGTTATCCATGTCTCTGAATAAATGTGATTTTACTTTTCCACCTTTTGAATTGATTTTATCCTCAAATTGATAACATGTTTCCATACAACATTCCTTCCGAAAGCTTAGACTGACTTTTGTCTTATCCTCACCACGTTTTTCTACAAATTCATTATGAATAAATCTGATTCTTTGGATGAAATTCATAAACATTTTATCCTCATTATCTGCATTATGATCTCATTCCAATAACTTTGCTTTTGTTTCTGTTAAACCAACATAAATTATGCATCTCATTATTTCAAAAAGAGAGTTATTGGGATATTCCTCGATCAATTGTCTTTTAGCCTCTGTTGAATGGTTCCCTCCAATTAAATAATATTTGTATTCAAAACATCGTGTCCTCTCAAATGCTTCTTTGCTGGGAACTTGATTTGGATCAAGAAGAACTACATAATTCACCACATGTGCATATGGATTGTACTTGAACAATGTTTTCAAATTATGGACGTGTAGGTGATGTGCCTTTCTAATTTGATATTGAGATTGTCCTTCATTTGGCCTATATAATTGGTTGATATTAAGCTAAAACGTTTTGCCACCACTAATTAATTTATTCTTCATCAAGTGATATTGAATGACATTTTGTTTTGTTTTAATATTGTCATCCTCTAAATCAGCACCGATGTTATGATTTCTCTGCTGCCTTTATAGCTTTCACTTTGATCTTTTCTGTTGCCCATGATTTTACAAATTGACCAACTTTTGATTTCTTCATCTTAGCGGTTAACATATCTTCTCTCCTCATCATCAACTGGACGAGAGACATCCATGGCCATTTTTCTTTTTGGTGTTTTAGTTATTTTCTCCTTTTCAACAACAGTTCTAATCTCCTCGTCACTAATGGTAACATATTTTCCAGCTTCAGCATCCACTTCCGCATCTTCAAAAGCAACATGTTTAGCTCTACAAGATTGATCCACCTTAGTGATTCTTCATTGATCCCCTGTATGTACTATTGCAGTGTCATGAGTTATTGTTCTTTGCTTCCTTCTCCTTTCTTCTTCTATCTCTGTGCAGAAACTGTTGATCAAATTCATAATATTTGGCTCTAGATAATAAATACCCTCCAGCATGATCGAAAGACTCAACAAAATCCTATCAAACAAAATACAATATGTCAATCATCAATAATTTATAAAAAAAATTAATGATCCTTACAATAATGCATAACACATAAATATAAATAAGCATATTTACAATTATTATTTGCAATGTTGGTTGCGATTTCTTCACACAACTATGTAGATTCTTCATATGTGTCATACTTGACCTTTGAGAGATGATAAATAACATTTTCATGTGTCTTGGGCAATTTTGTAAAAATATAAACAGTGTCTGCATTCAGCACCAAACATATGTCTCGTACTCTGCCCATCACCTCATATGGTTCACCAAAGTTAATCATACCACAATATAGATAGATATGTATACCTTCATCGATTTCACTATCTTTAACATGCTTTATAAAATTTCTTTTGTTTATTTATAGTGCATTCCTCCATTCCGAAATCATTTTGAATGTACTTGACGAGCCAGTTGCTTGACTTTTATGATGTTTCTCAGTTCGGGTATATTCAACAGTATTCATAGAGTGTCCAACTGCAACTTTAGATGATGCAATTGTTGTCCTTGTTCTAGAAACATTCACAAAAACCATCTTTGATACCATCTTCCTGATACATATATATATATAATATATATATATATATAATATATATATATATTATATATATATATATATATATATATATCGATATAGATATATTAAACAATTAAAAAATAACATTATAATATAATTTTTTAAAAATCTAAATTAAACTTTTTAATATTAAAAATTATATATATATTATATATATATATTATATATATATATATATATATTATATATATAAAACAAAAAAATAAAGAAATAATGGGGACCGAAGGCCTGGGCGCGGCTTGCAAAATTCAATAAATGTAACATTTTTATCAAAGAGATATAGAGCAGTGGGTGAAGGAGCGCGCTGTTAAGGCGCTCCATATGCAAAGGTCATCGGTTCTAGTCTCGCTGATACCAAAAAATCCAGTATGGTTTCCGCTGGTGCGGCTCAGGCCAGGTGCGATCCCCGGGTGACTTTGACGGCTTAGATGCCCCTGAGTCGTGGCCTCTCAGCCACAGGGTAAGAGTGATTTTCAGGATTCACCTACTTATCAAAAAAAAAAAAAAATGTAACATTTTTTTGTGCCAGAATTGAAATGCCCTAAAAAAAAATTAACACTGGTTTTTTTCATTTCAAAGTCTTAAAATATATATATTTTTTCTCCTAAAAATCCTAAAAATTTGAGATTTTTTCTCTTTTTTGCTAAAAAATAAAAATAAAAATTTAATTTTTTATGTTGTTTTTTCTTGTAAAATATGATAGTGCAAAAAACACTTCCAAAAAAAAAGAAGAAAAACAATATTATTATTATTATTATTATTATTTAGTTTTGGAGCATAAAAACATAAAACAACAGATTTTTCCCAAAATCCTCTTTAAATGGTCAAAATAGAAAGAAAACTAACCTTTGAGATGTGAAAAACTCTCGTTGAATTTGTTATCGATGACAATGTAACTCCTCAAAATTGCTCCAAACTTTTTAACAAGGCCTAGAGCACTTGATGTGATGTGATAAATATAAACAATGAATGTTATTATATAGCAAATATTGTGGGATTGCTTTAGCGTTTCTCGAATGTGAGATTAAAATTAAAATTAAGAAAATTAATATATAGTTAATACTATAATATTAGATAACTTTTATTCAATGTGGGATAAAAAATAGAATATTAATTATAAAATTAATTTAGCTACGTAATCAATGTTATAAAAAAAAAACAAAAAACAAACAAAACAAACAAACAAACATTTTAATTTCAAAAGAATGCATTAAACGAAAAATTTTGTAGATATTTTGAATATAAGGTAGGGTGAAATTTTTCAAGACCAAAAGTTCAGTAAAATTCAAATAAATTTTGGAGAGAATTTTCGGCAAAAGTTTTTGGGGGGGAAATTTGGAGGGAAAATTTTCAGTAAAAATTTTTGTGGGGAAACTTTAGAGGGAAATTTTCAATCTCTAAGCTATAAATTGTCATTCAAAGAGGGCGCATTTGTATCATTCAACATCTTTTGTTTGTGTCAGACCAGGCAGTAACTCCTCGAATCAATTCATTATATTCATTCAGGTTGGTCTTTATTATATACATGAGGGAGAGACTGTTCATTTCATCTCCCGGTGACTCTTCATATTTTCCATTATTTATTTACATCAGTTACACTTATTCAACCAATCTTGATGATTAGGTGTCGACATTCCCCCCCCCCCCCCCCCCCCCCCTTAATCTAAAGGGACGTTGGTGAGTCCAAGCATCGTTCTGAATCGTTCAAGCTTTTCTCTTCTAAACGCTTTGGTGAAGATGTCTGCAATTTGCTCATTAGTGGCAAAGTGGCGAAGATGGATTGTTTTGGCCTCAACATGATGTCGAATCAGATGATATTTAGTATTGATGTGCTTCGTTCGATCATGGCACTTTGGGTTCTTGGCCAACTTTATTGCCGAGGTATTGTCAATCATGAGTAGAGTTGATTGTACTTGTTTTACCTGCAAATCTTCAAGAATTTTCCTGAGCCACACAATTTCTTTTGTTGCCTCAGCTGTTGCCGCATATTCTGTTTCTATCGTGGAATCTGTTGGAACTGATTATTTGCGTGATCTCTAGGAGACAGCTCTTGATCCAAGACTCATAGCATAACCTGAAGTAGATACCCCAGTTTCTTTATCTCCATCAAAGTCTGAATCAGAGTATCCAATCAAGATGAAGTCGTCCACCTGTGTATACTTGATTCCAAAGTCTTGAGTTCCCTTCAAGTACCTTAGAACTCTTTTTACAGCAGACCAATGTCCCTCACAAGGCTTTTGCATAAACCTAAAGAGGATTCCAACAACAAACGAAATGTCTAATCTGGTAGTAGTTAGGTAGTTGAGACTTCCTACAAGATGTTTATACTTTGATGCATCCTCAAATTCTTTTCCTTCAATGGATGTAAGCTCTAAGTTTTGTTCCATTGGAGTAGTAAGAGGATTGCATTCTGTCATGCCAAACCTGTTCAACAGATCTCCAATGTACTTCTTTTGAGAAAGAAATATGGACTTTGGATGTTGAGTTACGTCAATACTAAGATAGTAATGAACATAGCCCAAATCAGTCATTTCAAAACCTTTCCTCAATTCCTTCTTTGTGGATGCAATGTACCTTTCATTGTTCCCTATCATCAAAAGATCATCTACGTATAC
Organism: Pinus taeda; assembly: GCA_000404065.3. Taxonomy (NCBI): domain Eukaryota; kingdom Viridiplantae; phylum Streptophyta; class Pinopsida; order Pinales; family Pinaceae; genus Pinus; species Pinus taeda. The sequence goes on along the minus strand of APFE031721464.1, from coordinate 184,722 downwards.
CACAAGATATACAATTGTTTTGCCAACTTTCTTGACAAGTAAAGTTGCATCATCAAGATCATAATGTTTGAAATTGAGTTTCAGAAGATGATCAGTTAGTTTTTCATACTAGGCTCGCGGTGCTAGTTTGAGACCATACAAGGATTTCACAAGTTTGCATACTTTATGTTCATGTCATTTCATAGCAAATCCTTCAAGCTAGGACATAAAAACATTCTCTTTTATATCTCCATTCAAGAAAGAAGTTTTTCATCCATATGATGGACTTTCCGACCATTCTGAGCTGCTAAGGCAAAGAGTGTCGGGATGGTAGCCCATTTTGCTATGGGGGCAAAAGTCTCCTCATAATCGACCCCTTCCTTCTATGCAAAACATTTTGCCACAAGCCTAGCTTTGTGCTTGTCAAGTGAGACATCAGCTCTATACTTGTTCTTGTAGACCCACTTGCAACCAATTGGTTTGGTTCCCAATGGAAGATCAGCCAGCTTCCAAGTGCCATTCTTTATCAGGGCATCATACTCCTTTTGCATTGCTTCTTTCCATTCATCATGAGAAGCAGCTTCTTTGAAGGAAGTTAGTTTGAAATCTATAGACAAATTCAATTCACAATCATAAGAAACATCCATATCAACAGGTGAATCAGAGTCATCTACATCACCTCCGTTTCTCCAGTTTGAATTTCTAGTTCCTGTCTTTCCAACCTCATCAGGATGAACACTTTCAAGTGTCTTTGTCAGCCACTTTGGGGGACCTTTCTCAGATGGTCTAGGCTACTTCGTTGATTGAGTTGGTACTGAATCAAGGTTGAGTCTCCCAATTTTATCAATCACATCACTTAAAGTATCATCCGTTGTTGGAGTTTCCTGCGGGGGAGAGAGTGATTTAGAAGAAGATTCCACAGGTGATCTAGTATAGGAATCCCCCCTTCGAGATGTGGAATCTGATTATTAAATTCTTGAAATGATTTTTCATTTGCGAATCTATCCAAGCAATGAAGTTGCCGCTCAACAACATTGTCAGTTTTGGTTGTTTCAAGAAAGATTACATCTCTAAATACAACAAACTTTTTATTGACTTCATCATAGAGATGGTATGCTTTGGAGGTGTTTGAATACCGTAGGAAGATACACTTACGACTTCTTGCACCAAGTTTGTTTCTATGTACCTTTGGTATCAAGGCATAACAGGTGGAACCAAAGACCCTGAGATGCTTTACCGAAGGAATTTGCCCATACCACATTTCATATGGAGTCTTGTTTCTAATAGCATTAGATGGACATCTATTCTTTATATATACAGCACATAGAACTGCATCAGCCCAAAACATCAATTTTACATTTTTGAAAAACATCATGGAGCACACCATATTTAAAATTGTCCTATTCATTCTTTCAGCTACACCGTTTTGTTGGGGATTATAAGGCAAAGTTGTTTGATGTTTGATTCAATGTTGACGAAGATAGTTTTCAAAATTCATTTGCAGTATATTCTTTTCCATTATCAGTGCGAATAAAGCCAATATGAGATTGTGCATCATTTTCAATCCATGTATGAAAGTTGTTGAATGTTTGAAAAGCATCAGATTTGTTCTTCAATAAATAAACCCAACACATTCTGGTGTAGTCATCAATAAATGTCATCATATATTTATTTCCATTTGCAAAAGGAACAGGCATTGGAAGACATAAATCTGAATGAATGAATTCAAATTTTCTATGTGCTCTTGAATGTGAATCATGAAAATATTGTTTGCTATGCTTTCCTAGAATACAAGCATCACATTGCTTAAGTTTCCTAGGAATTGTAGGCAAACCAACAACACCATTTTTCTTCAACAAGTGGAGGCTGTCATAGTTCAAATGTCCAAATCTGGCATGCCATAATAAACTTGATGGAAGTGTACCTTCTTCATAATGAGAGTTGTATGAGAAATGTTGTGCACGAGCAGAGGTACCCTGCAGCTTGAGAAGCCTTTCTTCTTCTATCCCCCTCATGACAAGTAAGTGGTCAGATGCTTTTCTCACCTCAAACTTGCCATCAAACATATGAATGGAGTGACCTTGCTGGCGGATGTGGACCAAGGACAACAAGTTTCTCTTCAGATGTGGGAGATATAGAACATGATGCAGAAGACCATGCAATTTGAGCCTAATTGTGCCAAGCCCTGATGGATTGAGTTTTGATTAATCTGCAAAGTATATTGCTCCATCAACATTGTCAGTAAATTCTTCACAAAAGTATTTTCTATGATTCATGTGGCAAGTTGCTCCTGAATCAAGCATCCAATCATTTTTCCAAGAAGCAAGTGAAGCATTAAATAAGTCTTCATTTACTCCAATATTACATTGTGCCACAACCTAATGAGTGGATTCGGGTGCTTTACCTTTGTCTGTGTTATTAGTTTTACCTTTCTGTTGGTTTCTTTGCTGCTCAATTTTGTCCCAAGGTAACCTACATGTAGAGGCATCATGTGATCCATTTCTTTTGCAGCGTATGTAGTGAAAATCTAACTTTTATCCTTGAGAGTGTCTGCCCCCTGCCTTTGAAATATCTTCCTCTTCCTCTTCGACCACCTCTTCCTCTGGAAGAATCTTGGGAAAGATTCTTTTTTTACGAGCAAAGCACACAGCCTCTTCAAAAGATTTAGGGGTTGTCTTCTTTCCAAAAGCTTTCTCTCTTTCAGCAAATTTTTTCACAAGAGAGTCAAAGGTAATATCTTTGAGATTTCCATCTGCTTGCAATGACACAAGATAATTGGATTAAGTAGGATAAAGTGCCTTGAGAAAAGCGATAAGAGGAATATCCAATTCAACCTTAGTAGGCTTTGATATCATGCATTATAATAAAGTGAAAGTGATGGATTCTTTTGATAGTGAAATTTTCTTTCTACAATATCAATGTCTTTGTCACGCAACAACTCTATTCATATTGATGAATATAACGATAATTTTTTCACTATGAATAGAGATTCAAATTTTCCACTTGGTCTTAATCCTAAGGATGATGAGAGCAAGATTGATAAAGGGAAGCAAAAAGAATTTCTTGTAAATAGAGAGTCAAATTTTCCACTTATTCATAATCCTAAGGATTATGGGAGCACGATTGACGAAGGGCAGGATGAAGAATTTCTAGTAAATAGAGAGTCAAATTTTCCACTTAGTCATAATCCTAAGGATTATGAGAGCACCACTGATGAAGAGGGGGATGAAGAATTTCCAGAGTCAAATTTTCTACTTAGTCTTAATCTTAAGGATTATGAGAGCACCACTGATGAAGTGGGGGGTGAAGAATTTCCAGTCATATTTTCCACTTAGTCCTAATCTTAAGGATTATGAGAGCACCACTGAGGAAAGGGAGGGGAGGATGAAGAATTCTAGTAAATAGAGATTCAAAGTTTCCACTTAGTCCTAATCCTAAGGATTATGAGAGCACCACTCACGAAGGAGAGGATGGAGAACTTCCATTAAATAGAAATTCAAAGTTTCCACTTAGTCCTAATCCTAAGGATTATGAGACCACCAATGATGAAGGGGAGGATGAAGAATTTCCTATAAATGATAATTTGACTATGAATAAAGAGTCATATTCTCCACTTAGTCCTGATACTAAGGATTATGAGAGCACCAGTTATGAAGGGGAGGATGAAGGGTTTCTTGCAAATGATAATTTTAGAGGCACAGATGTGAATAATGCATTTTCTCTAAGTGAGTGTTTCAAAGGCACTCATGGTGATGATGAATTGAATCCTCCATGGGAGGATTTCAAAAGCACGGATGAAGATGGTGAAAAATTTCGTCCAAGTCAGGATTTCAAAAGCGCAGATGATGGTAGTGAAGAATTTCTTTCAAGTGAGGATGGTAATGAATATTTTCCAAGCAATGATGGTGATGGATTTCCTAACTATGTTCAAAATGATCATAGTGAAGATAATATTTCTCCTAATGATGATGAAAATCCTTCTACAAAGGATAATGAAATGATGGATACGTTGCAAGCAAATATTGTATCTAAGAGTAGGAGTATACCTTTTCATATCAATCTAAAATATTCCAGTTATACAAGGCTTAGGACATAATATCTCACAAGAAGAAGTTCTATCGATGATCTGATTTCAAGTGAATGTTGTTGAAAGGATTGTTTGAAACATATGGATTTCAATTTTGCTTTGGAGAAAAAGAAGAGATATTTGTCAATGAATAAAAGCATGCAAAATTAATATTTAGTGGGTTGCATGCAATCTACACTAGAAGGTTATGATTATCCTATTAGGAATGTATTGTTGTGTAGAAATACTTTCAAAATGTTGCGTTCAATTGGTAATTTTTGTTTGTCAAGAATCCAAGAAAGACTGGAAAAATATCCCGCATTTTATTTAGAAGTATGTTATAGACGAAAGGTTGGGCCATTATCAAATATTGAAATGTCATGGATGAAAGACTTCTTTTCAAAGCATGGAGAGTGTATGCCAAACAAATACACAATACATATTCGAGATAATTTCTCATGACAAAAAATCTACAACTTATACAAAGAATATGCAAAAGGTGTTGAAGGAGATGGTAATTTTATTACATATTAATATTTTACAAGGATATGGAAGAACAAATTCAACAATGTTCATATTCCTAAGAAGGCAAGGATGGGGGTTTGCAGTACATGTGCTTCTCTTAAATAAAAAATGGATAAATGTCAAGGGGCAGAAAGAAGTAGGCATTCATAACATTATTTTTAAAAATTGGATAGTTATCAACTATGAAAATATATTTATTAATAGGTTTTTTTATTTTTTTTTTTTTTTTTTTTTTTTTTTTTTTTTTTTTGTTTTTTTTGTTTTTTAATGCGCAAATTCCATTATAAAAGCACTTCAAGAGCATCACAATCAACAAACAAGTGAAAGACAAAAATTGTATAAGTATCGAAAAAAAGTGTTATGATAATCCAAATAAATATTTGGGTTTGATAATTGATGGTATGGACCAAAATAAAACACTTATGCCACATTTTGTCTGCACACCAAAAAAATTACAGGAGGAATTTTTTATTCAGTTTCACTTGGTTGGTTGTATGGTATTTAATGTGAAGACGCTGTCAAGGGTTTACTTCACAACTGCAAATATTCATAATGATGCAACTATGACCGTAACTATAATCCATGATGTGGTTTCTCATTGGTCTAGTATTCTTCCTGAAGTTTTGAATCCATAATTAGACAACACAAGTTGTGAAAACAAAAATCAAGTTGCTTTTGGATATCTAACATGCTTGTTGAATTGGGAATTTTTAAAAAGGTAAAGGTTGGTTTCCTTCTTGTTTGGCACATTCATGACCATATTGATCAGATGTTCAATAATTTTTCAGTAACAATGAGGAGGAAGTATGTTGGGAGCCTGCCATCGTTAATTGAATGTATTAAGAAATCATACATTCCAGAGCTTGTTTTTCATGTGTTGGAAGAAACTATTGACAAGTGAAGGTTTATTTTAGGATCACATGGTGAGGAGAAATGCACTGGACAATTTAATGACATTAGCTTCCAACATCAATTTCGTATCAAAAAAATTAATGGGAAAACACTTATATGGGGCAAGAAGTATTCAACTGTTGTAGAATGAGGGTCATCATCAGGTTTAGCATTTTTTAAGTTCATTCCAGATCATCCAATATTTGGATCAACGATATTGTTATTACAATCAATTGTTGAACTCCATAATGCATGAAGGCATAAGAGAGATATAAATTATTCTGAATGCTTGGAAGAAATTAAAATATCTATTAGAAATACATATGGGTACTTTGATGTTGTTGATTTAGTTTAGTGGAGTATTTTTTCAATAATCAAAGTGATATCATTTCAAGATCAAGAAATGAAGATACACTTTTGAAGGCTCCATTTATTTGGCCACAAAATATACCAAATGAACATGAGGAAAGACACATTGTTGAATAACAACAATCTTAAGGTATTATTAATTCTCCACATGTAGAGGAAAGAGAAAGCTATATTGGTTCTAGAAGATCACATGCACAACATGAATCCATGAAAGACCTTTATAGGGGTTCTATGCAGGATGTTACCAAGGGTTGCATGATAACAATGTTAGTAGTTGGAGATCCACTTGGATATCCATTATGGGTTGCCAAAAGTTATAAAGGTCATTAAAGAAAATGAAGATATTAAATTTTTTGAAGTACATTGGTATGCCACAAATACTCACTCATTCAATGGTGTATACAAGCGAGAGATGGTAGTTGATAAACAAATTGGCAGAAAGAGAAAAAAAAAAAGGGTACAAATATAAATCGTCACTGCACATACCTCTTAAAATTGGAGGTGTTGACATACTTGTTTATGACTTCAATTTAACAAAGAGAAGAACTCTTCGCTTCAAGACCATAGAGATTTTGAAGAAGTTGCTACCAGAAGAAACAATGTTGAGATGAGAGTTGTTGAACCTAGACGTATATCTAGAAGACTTTTGAAACCTGAAATGGTGAGCATGCATGTTGACTCATACGGGGCACTAGTTGATGAAAGAGAAGAATATGGATCATCTTCATCTATGTCCATTCATTTATCTGAAGATGTAGATTCTGACGGTGTGCCAGAACCTATGAATGATTTTGAATAAATGTCCAAGACATTTTATGTAAATGATGTTTGCATGGTAACTTGAAATAAATATTTTGACTTCGATATGATCTTAAATGAAGTTATGAGTAATTTCTATGTTTTCTGGATTATATGTTTTAATTATGAAGAATTCATCTCTTTATAATATCCACAAAGCAATAGTGCACTACAAAATAATTTATGTTATATTCAATCTACCAAACTTGATATTTTGATTAAAAGTAAAGAAATGTTAGAAATTAATCTTGAATTTTTAAATTATACAATGATATTGCCATGATATTATTTATTATTATCATTTGGTATAAGATAGTTTTAAAAATGTTGAAATTTTAATGCCTCATTAAAAAGGGACACTTCATTTTGATGGATGATTTTTAGATTTTTGTTGCAATACGATAAGTTGTCTTAGGCTAATATTTGAAAAGAATTATACTTTAAGCCTTTAAAAATAAAAATTACTCTTGGAATAATGAATTTTTCATTTACTTGTTCATTTAAAAAAAATTGTTTTAGTCATATAATTTGTCCATAATTTCATGGTTGAAATATGTTAAAAACTCAAGGTTTTTAATTCCATGGTTGAAAAGTTGTTGTTGTTGTTGTTGTTGTTGTTTTTTTTTTTTTTAATGATATTTTATCTTTAATGTTATGGTTGAAAACAATTACAATTTTAAGGTTTTTTAGAATCAAGATATTTTATCTTTAATAACAAGGATGGAAATTGTTGGAATTATAGGTCTTTTAGACATGATATTTTATCTTTAATTCCATTGCTAAAAAAATGTCAAATTTGTAACTCGATTTTATTTTATTTTTTTTAGCATCAACATTTTTTGTTTTGAGGGTGTTTTTTCATTTTAAAAAAAATAAAAAATATATATATATATATATATATATAAATAAATAAATAAATATATATATAATATTGTTTTTTATTGCCATTTAAAAAAATGTTGAAAATTTACCTTGAAAAAAACATCATTATGACATATACAATTATCGTCTTTTAATTGTTTTTCATGTTTTTTGGGGGTTTTTGGGCTAAAGTTCTTGTTTTGAGGTAATAGTTCTCATTTGATCAGTAACTTTGTTTGTATTCATGTGATGATATCATATTTTGTTGGTTATATGCATGATTCAATAAGTGAAATTTTAATTGGTAAAATTGTTAAGAAAATCACTCTAATGATTCATCCCCCTTTTAAGTAGTGCTCAAAGATGTCCAACACTACAGAAGAATTTTGATAGTTACTTAAGTTGTTGAATATATGTTTTAGCTAGCCTGGTAGAAGATAGATTTTAGGGTTTCACATTTCCTTGTATGCATATATTATAGTGCACTCCAATGGACAATATGAAGATAACTTTCATTAGAAGGCAAATACTTTTCATTTTATTGGGCTATAATGTCTATGCAAAGAACATTGTTGTTGTGAATGAATTGGTACCCACACTTTTTCATCTGTTATTTGTGACATCTCTCATAGATTAAAAAATAAATCTCTTAACTTTTTAGCAAACAATGAATACAACTATTAAATATTAGGTTCCAAATGATTTGATGCCATGGCTATTTACAATAATTTTCTCCATCTCAATATATTTCATTCCAAATTAGTTGATGTGATGGATACTTGAGCTTTTACAAGAGTAAATATTGTTACAATATGATTACAATGGGTTTGAATCCTTATGTTTACATAGTGAATTAGAATTTGAATCTTTCTATTTATACGATGCGGATTAAAATTTGAATCTTTCTATTTATGCGGTGCATATTCAAATACAGATGAGTATGGCTACTCAATTTTTTTCATATACATCATTATTACTCTTCACCTATCTCAGCATTCGCTCAAACCCAATGCAATATGCTTTTTACGAAGAATACAAGACCAGATTGAAAGCCCTAGTTTTTTTGTTTGTAAGTTTGGTGGGACTACATCTTCATCATGTCCAATATATCACACTAATAGAGGCGGGGAATTTAACCGATGACTTCACATCAAAGAGTCCCTTAATAGAGCACCTGATCACCATATATCCAAAACCCCATGGACAAATTGAAAGCCATAGTTGAAACAACTTTTTATTTTAAAATAGAGAACTACCAAGGCGAATGATACTAGAACATGAAAGTTGTTTATTTTGTATGAAAGTTAAAGCTACACAACCATGAAGTCAATCTAAGCATCCTTGGGAGATATATATTCCTAAAATAAACAAGGCAGTTGGATTTAAGGACAATAGTTATTTAGTTAAAAAAAGTGTGTTCTATAAAAATATTCTTGAATCAAAATGAAACATAAATTAGTAAAATCCATGACTACTATTCATTTATGTATGTACATTTTGAATTAGCTACAATAGAGCAAGGGGGAAATTTTACCCTAAATATGTATTTTCTTGTTTTAGTGCCCACAAGGAAATTAACTTATGTCTCGTGATCTTTTTATCCAATCATCAAAAACAATAGGGCAGAAAATGGTTCATGTCTTCTATCAAATTGCAGCATGGAGATGGCTGGCGATATTGATTTGAATGATCCTAGCTTGCTCCCCTAAGACCGGGTTAACAAAATTACACTTTCTCATATTTATATTTACCTTATCATCTCCAAGCCTTCATGGTCATCCCTGATTGACATCATCCTTTTGCTTCCATGATTTTAATCTTTTATGCAGTGTTTTTTCATTGTTAAGCTTCATAGCAAAACCACCTAAAATTAAAATCCTACTCAAGTAAATAACCTATTTACCATTATTCAATACCCATCGTAATTTAAGAAAGTATTTGCATAAAAAATAAATAGGAACGAGATGGAAATAAATATACCTACCGAGAGTTACTGCCTACGATTATTTATATTTTCTTCAACACTTTAACATGCAGGACTAAAAGTGACCCAGATCTAGGTGCCCTCTAGTTTTCTAAACCTCACTACACACTCATGTTTGGCATGAAGTTATTCCACACCTAGCAGCCTTTCTCAACATCTTGTCCCTTCATGCATATGTCATTATTAAATCCTCATATTCCTCCATGTCCCCTCACAAACCAATTTAATGTGCTCTTGGCTACCACTCGGCCTGCATTCGTGTTGCTCACCATGTCTCTTCTTTGGTGCATTCGTCCTCCCCCTCTTACCAATCTGCTCCACGCTAAGCCTTGTGTTAATTTCTACTCTACTCCTCCAACCTTTGTTCTCCTAATGCTTTATGTTAATTCCACTGCCTCCCATCCAAAATTCTGCCCCGAGAAAGAGGCTAATTTTGCTGAGGTGGTTGAGGGTAGGGGAGGGTTCACCCATTAGCAGCCCCTGTGATGGAGGAAAACTTGGATATCTTCAATAGTGACATCCTTGACCACATAAGGTAGCAAGTTACATGTATGAAAGCACTTGAGCATCAATGGCTAGGACATGTGCTCTAGATGGTTAGAAATCTCCTAACTCTTCAAATACGGACTCAAGAACGTGACCGAAATAAAGTTGCTTGGAGAATCACAAAGGCCAATGTCCACACCAATCACATTTTTTGTTCCCTTCATCGTCTTTCCCATGATCTTGGTATGAACTTCCCTTTGAAGCTCCCCTCATCTCCCTCTCCCTCCCCTAGCCCTTCTGAATCAAATTTGGTCCCACCTGACTCTTCATCATCTTCCACCATTTACACTAGTGCCAGATGTAGATATATGGCTCATGAGTTGTTGGGCACCCCAATATAGTCCATGGAAGTCCAACTTGCTGGAAAAATGACTTCTCCTCTGCACTCGAGTCCCTATGGTTGCTATATTGAGGAGGAACCTCTAGAAGCGGACCCTTCTAGCACCCAAGTTGCAACTGGTCCAAGCAATAAGCGACATGAACAGATATTGTCGACCCAAGCTCCCACAAGCTCGCGAGGCACCATCCTAGCATGAACAAGTCTTTTTACATTTCATGCTCTGTTTTCTATCTCTCAAAATGTCATATGCTCAAGTAGTTGTAACACCAATCTCCTTTGTAAATGTTATGTTCAACTCGTTTTGTTTTTTGCCTCTATTGAACATTGTAAAAGAATGAGACTTTCTTTTTTCTAGTAGACTATCTAGTTTCCCCTTCTTGGGCTAGATGGTCACGCTTCTGCTTCTCTCTATGGAGCCCTTGGGCCATGCTCCTCCATGCATCTCTGTTTGTACCTTATGTATCTAGTTTATGTTAATATAATGTAAAGTGTTTGCCAACAAAAAAATATATGTAAGAGTAAAAGTGTAAATGTGCAATTTTTCTAAAACCATAACATCTAAAATGGTAAAGACCAGAGTAACTTGCAACACTTGTTAAAATTGGACCATATAATCTTTAACTAAATTACAATTTTAAATTAATAAAATTATTCTGATAAGTTCAACTCCCTTCAGTTATCCTTGTTGCAATTAAATAACATAATGTTAACATCTAATAATTACTATTTAATTAAATTACTAAAATTCAACCATATATATTTTCAAAATTATAATTTTAAGTTAATAAAATTGTTGTTTTAAATCTAAAAATAATTAACGCTCTCTAATACAATTTTTGCAATTTTTGAATTTCCCCATGCAAATTTACCAAAATGATACTTTTGACTTAATACAACTACTATTTTGAAAAAGTAATAAGAGATTGCATCATGTCTAAACTTTAGTTAGAACCAATGATATTCCTTAACCCAGTATTTGAGAGGATATATGTTTTTTCTTTTTGAACATGTACATGATTAAAAAAAATGTGTATAATATGTTTGTTTTTGTTTATTATTATTATTTAAAGTTCCACCTTTAATTTATTATTTGCCTAAGTTTTATAGAACATAATTCATAGTATATTTTATGTTTTAAAATATTTTGGTATAATATATAAATATAACTTATGTTTTTAACAAATTGTTTTTATATATACCTACGGATCATAATACATAGCTATGAATATATAAAATTCTAAAATATTTATATACTATAATATATTTTAATAAAAATAAAGGTAGAAATATATAAAATATTAACTTATATTTGTTTTTATTATGGTCTTTGGAAAGCCTTAAGGGTTAGCTTAACGGGTCGATTCCTCGTTGTTAAGTACCTCGTTAATCGGGAGGTCACAGGGTCAATTCTCTTTGACGCCCTTAGGGTTAGGCCTTGCTAGTTTGGCCGATGGGCTTTAAAAGATTCCCTTTGGGGTTGATCTACCCAGATTTCCCTATAGGAAAAAAATCCCCAAGGGTTAGCTCAAGCGCCGAGTCCCTGTTGTTAAGTACCTCGTTGATCGGGAGGTTACGGGGTCAATTCTCCTCGACGCCCTTGGGGATAGGCCCTGCTATTTTGGTCGACAGGCTTTAAAAGATTCCCTTCAGGTGTGATCAACCGAGATTTTCCAATGGGAAAAAAATCATGGTCTTTGGCTTTATATTTTATTCATTTGATCAGTTACTTGGTAAAGTGTTTATTAACTATTAAATTTATGGAGGGTTGTGCTAGCCTCCCACGGTATTGTGCTTGGGTCTAAGAGTTGTGTTGTATTCCTCTCGTTTTGGGTTTGTGGTTGTTCTGGTTTTAGGAAGGGGCATTGTATGGGTCAAATGGTGGAGGATTTTAAGTTGGTGGTGGAGTTTGTGTTGCCTCCCATTTATGCTAACGGTTTGCTTTCCAAGTCCAGTCATTTTAGTTAGGGTTATTGTGACGACTCTGTGTGTTGGTGTCCTGACCTAGTCGAAGAAGATAGAGTTTGGAATGTTCGTCCTTTTGCAGTTAGGGGAAATCCCTATAAATATTATAGTCAACCGCTCGAAAACTTCGACATGTCTCCAAGGCAATGCTAGAGAAGTTGAAGGGGTGGTAGTAGTGTTGCTTGGCCTGGTCAGAGGGGTGGGAGATTGTTTGCCCATGAATTGGTGGCATCCTATTTTAATGTTGTCCCTCTTGACGTGTGTCTAGAAATAGGATAATTAGAGGTGAAGGTGGGGGAATAAAGGAAGTCGTTATCTTTTTCATAATTGATTGAAGATTTGGGTGATGGGTTCTAGATCCACGACACACTAGAGGCAAGAAAAAAATATTTTTAAATTCAGTGGCCCTTCATTGGTAAATGAAGACACTGTTGGGCCTTATTCTTAGAGATAAACAAGTTGAGAAATACAATTTATTTACGTCCCTAAAGTACATCAATAGAATGTTAAGGAACATGTTATTCAATGCAAGTGGAATTGATGTTTGCTTGAGACATGTTGAAAGCCATGTACCCTGTGAGTCGGAAGGTGGTGACAATGATGAGCCGCCTAGTTCTAGTGTTTGTGCTTCGATGATAATTTCCTCATCTGATGAGGACTAGAGTCAAAGGGTTGCAGTTGGATGGGTTGGTTGACTTCCCAATTGGCGGTTTTTCGTGCTCTAGTTTGGCCCAATATGGACATTTCTCCAAAGGGATTACGACGACATATGGTGTCATAGCCTAGTGTTGGTATGGTTGTAGGTTTTTGGTTTCGTAATGTTGGTGTTTTTTGATGGCTTCAAAATGAAATGTGTCTCTTGCTTTGTGGGTTTTGAGAGCAGGTTCCAACCACTCATATGTCTGATTTGAGAATGTAATGTTTCTTGGTTTTCTGTAATTATCTGGTGGGAAGCTTGTAAGCCCATTTGGGTAGTGCTTATGTAAATCTTAGTATGTCAATATCCAGTATCTTATGGGTCTATGCAAGAGAGGTGGAGTTCTCTATTGGAATTACCTCGGCCTGCACCAGTTCATTCATGTACCTTTGTTTCTTTGACTAATACAAAGCTTTAAAATTTACCGAAAAAATATTAAATTTGTACTATAATAGTCAAATTTCTTAATTTATTAATATACTTTAATAAATATTAAATCTTAATAATTTAACTATACCTTATAAAATATTAACTTCTAAAATATTGTATTATTATTATTTACTTGGTCAATAATGTATTAAATATATTGCTCAAGTCGGAGGAGGAGTCGTGGGGAGCAGGTGGTTCAAAATTTTGAAAGCTATGTAAAGCAACAAAACCAATGATAATGCAACATTTGGGCTGGAAAGCGGGAAATGGACATGGAATTCATGTATAGAAGGACCAATATCCTTCCCCCTCATACTTATGCGATGGAATTGATTGTAGTGAACTGGCATCCTAGATGGAAGAGAATGGAAAACATAGGCTAGATGATATCTTTGAATGGGACCCAGGAGGATCTTGGAAATCATGGCAATGCAATAATCTTCTAAATCACCTCTCTCTCAATGGAAGGCTCTGAGTAAAGTTCGTAACAATTTGTGCCTATAGTGACTGATAAAAAGGATCGCACAAGTCGGACAACGGGAAGAAAAATTATTATACGATGAAAGAAGAATATGAAATTCTAATATCAAAACTTCCTCATCCACCCTTTGATAAAATATGGTAAAAAATGGACTACCCAAAGTCAACACATTATATTAGCAACTAGTGAATCATGGAAATATTCTAACAATAGAGAATCTAAAAAAAAAAAAAGAGAAATCCATGGTCCATCGAGATGTGTTTTGTGCAAGAAGGAGGAGGAAAATATCCAACATGTCTTCCTCAAATGTCCCTTTTTTGTCGCTATCAAATTCATCCATCACATTCCTCAGTACTAGGTGGATATGTTTGATAACTGGAGGCTTCATTTCCCTTGGGAAAGGAAAAATGACTCAATGATCATGTAGAGTTGTGTTGCTTTGCCAAGATTTTTATGCTAGTCTATATGGTTATTGCACAATCAAGCTATCTTTCAAAGCACCACCCCTGATTTGATATCCATAACCATGAAAGAAACAAAATCTCTTTAAACATATCTCATCAAGAGGGTTTGACCCTACAAAATTGAAGGATCTCAACCCTGAGGGAAGAGAGTGCTCCCAAGCAATTAAAACCAGTTATCATGTTGCCAGCTTCAAGCAACAAAAGTTTCTTCCACAATATGCTATAAGATTTGAAGGCAATCATTCCAGGAATTGGTGAAGATCCTTGGGAAGACACCAATTATTTTTTGATGGAGCATCAAAAGGAAATTTGGGGGAGGTAGGAGTGGGAGGGGTAATTTATAGCCCTGACAAAAAAAAGAGATTAAATATGCATGTGGTCTGGTATTTCCACCATAACCAGGAAGAAGCACTAGCTTAATTGTTAGGTTTCATGTTAGCTATAGAAAGAGGAACACATAAACTAATTGTAATGGGAGATTAGATGCTAAACATTCAAAAATTCAATAAAATCAAGGAGCCAAGTGATCAATATTTGCTTCCCCTGTGTTTAAGGATAAGAGAGAAAATTCAGAAGTTTGAGACTATTGGCTTCTATCACATAAGAAGGGAATACAATAAAATTGCAGATGAGTATATGCTAAACATTCAAGAATTCAATAAAAACAAGGAGCCAAGTGATCAATATTGGCTTCCCCTATATCTAAGGATAAGAGAGCAAATTCAAAAGTTTGAGACTATTGGCTTCTATCACATAAGAAGGGGACACAATAACATTGCAAATGAGTAGGCAAATATTGGAGCTAGCCTTGAACAAGGCGATATGTTACTTAATCAAGGAGATCAAAGTTATTAGTATTTACCATGATAAATGAAAATAATGATCAAGATGGGACAAGGCTCATTAAACATTGGAGGATGCAACAGATTGATAAGGACTCGAGGTCCGAGTGGGCATTTAATATTTGTAGGTTAATGAAACAACATGAAGTAGAGAAGTGGCAGCTCTCAGGAGTAGAAGCGATGGCGGGTAGATCACCAAGGTGGAAAACGATGAACGTACTTGACATTTCAAGGGACATATGTAAAAATTCCCCATGCGATTCTTCATTGGAACACAAGATTCCTCATATCGGTTCCTTACTCCTTAGTAGGCGAAATAAATGCAGTAAGGTAGCAAGTTGGAGAATGGAAACGTTGAGTACACACACAATATTTCAGGGCGAATGAGCAGCAAAGACATTCAAGGCGAAGCAATGGAGGCAGAACATCGTATGGGTAATACAAATTGCTATAAATGGCAAGTAGTTGCAAAGGAATTGTGTCGAGTCTTTCCTAAAATTTGACTGAAGGTGAGAATGGAATCCCTAGGTGAGGTAAGTGAAGAGCAGTTGGAATCAGTGCAAGACGCAGTGTTGTTGGAAGAGAAGCTAACCAAAATGGAACATATTGGGGTGCAATTACTGGAGGAAGAATGAATGCACTTCTCATTGCTGATTTGTGAAGTTGAAATAACGAGGGAAGACGTGGAGAGGCTTAGGCTCATGGTGGTAAACATGGCTACACAAAATTATAATCTATTGACAAAGGTGGAAGGGATAGAGGTAATAGTGGAGGCAACAACGGTAGGGGTTCTCAAATAATTCTTTGACCTACAAAATCATCCACCACCCAATGTAGAAAATGGAGGTGAGCCTAAGGAGCTAGCGACAACAAAGGTCCCGGTGCAGGAAGAGGCAACAAATGAAAATGAGAGGAATGTAGATTTCTTTCAGTTTTCTCCTTTTGAACAATGCTATGTAAATTGATGCTATATAATGGTATGTTTTGGAGACTATATAAGATAAACTTGGTTAGAAGCACGATAGGATGTAGGCAAAGCAGAGGCAGAATCCAGTTTGATCAATTTTGGTTTTCAGTAGTTGATGAATGGTTTATGAATGTAAGGGTTCTGGCCCATGTTCCAGTTTGATAATATAAAGCTACCTGTTTCCTTAAAAAAAATAATGTATTAAATATTTTTTAATCTAATGGTCATACATTATTTACTAGATTTCTTAAATTTATTAATTTATTTTAATAAATGTTAAATCTTATAAAATATATATTGGCTCTCTCTAATGATCATATTTCGTTTTTTTAACATTATGCATCTATATATTTAACCCCTTGGATAAATCAGATTCTTCATCTTTCTCCTGATGATGAACCACATTAGTTGGTTTAGAACGTTGACCAAAAATTGATGATGTGATTAATCCGAAATAACAATCTCCAAACAATATGATTACAAAAGTTTAAACTCAAAGAAAGAAGTAGGTTGTTGTATAATTTATTGATAAATAGGCAGAAGGGAGTAATTTCTAGTCTTGCTTTGCTCTTCATCTAATTGATCACATCCTATGAGTCCCCATAAATATGCAAATAAGAAATGCAAGTTGAATAATCAATTTAAGAGAAATAATTCCACATAATTATTTGTGACGAGGCCAATATTTGCAAAGAGAGATGTAATGTGTGGCCATGAAATAAAGAGTTGTTGTGTGTGGCCACATCAAAAAGAACCCAAGAAAGATTGTCTAAATTTATATCTCAAAGGGAAGAGTATGAAGGTTTGGAGGTTTTTGAATAACTTATTATATATAGTATTTAATCAAATTCAAAAATATTCTTCATGAGTTTTAAGATTAAACCAAGATATACCCATCCGATCTACCAAGCACTTAGAGGGATCAAATCTCTTTTCACTCTAAATGAGGTTTGCAATTTAAAATCTTAGTAGATTAGGAGTTAAGATTGATGAGAACGTTTACTAATAATATTAACTTAATTAAATTAAATTAAAGAATTTGAGAAGGAGAAATAAAATGGAATGAGGGATATAATAATATTAATAATAATAATTTTTGGTCAAAATAATACTAAATATTAATAAGATAAAGGTTATATATATATATATATATATATATATATATATAATTATATATATATATATATATATATAATATATTAAAAATTAGACGATGAAAGTGATACTAAAGAAATGAGGGTTAATAATTTACATTAAAAAATTGAAATAAAGTTATTAAATAAAATTATTAGATTATTTTTCTACGTAAAATTGATCTATTAATAAAAACATAATGTAAAAAGAGGCATCGGTCTCTACGGTACTAGGTCAGCTATATGACCATTTTAAACAGCAAGCCTGGATATCGCAACTGCCCCAGTTGGGGAAACCAATCCGAGAACGAGATAAGAAGAGTTCATTTTACTCACGCAGGGGTTACAGTTCTGGAATTCAAAATTTTTAACCAAAAGACTACAAAATTCAGTAAGACAGCCGTAGTAAAACCCACAGTATTGTTCAAAATTCACCACAGTAAAACAACTCATGAGAATCGAAACTCGAACCCGAGCTGGACTCGAGGCTCAAAATTGACCATAGTAAAATGAAAATAAACAGAACCGAACTCAGTACCCGACACGTGACTTGGCATGCAGCAGCTAGGTGGCTTATGTTGGTGGCTTCTCCTCCATGATCGGACACCAGCCATATTCTTCTGAACCGGTTTCCGTTGATTGCCCGCCACCTACATTGTCCTCCACTTGAATTCCTTTGCCTTTACGGGTGGCGTCGCCTCCCAGTTTCTGTTGTCGGCTACTGGACGGATGGTCAATGTATCTTGGTGGGTGGTTGGAGCTCAGTTCCCCTTGAAAGTCACCTGGCGGTGGAGGGGTCTGGTTCATTTCCAGGCTGAGCTCTGGTTCGGGGCATGAGTCAATTACCTCTCAGAAATCCACCGTGACAGTTGCAATGATGACTGGCCTATCCATTGAGTAGCGAAAGCATAATTGAGCTTGCTGGGAAGAAGCCATGGAGTTGATATGTTGGGCGTTTCCACCTAAACGCCGAACCTCACTGGTACCCATTCTACCTCAAACACTGCGGGTGTCTGGGTATCTACCAAGAAAGTGGGAAGTGGAAGGGCTTGGGGATGGGGTGGCGGACGGGGAGGTGGAGACAGAAGGGGGCAGAGACGAAGGGCGAGTGGCGCCACCCGACTACCACCACGCCTGGACCTCATTCTATGAAGTTGGCGCATGATTCTTCGATGAGAGAGTTGCAGCGAGCGATGAATTGCAGGGTCAAGAGGTGGGGCAAGAACAACAGAGGGGATGCTGAGGGGAATAGGGGAATTCAAATCCGGTCTGGAGCGAGGGGCCAAGATCTCAAAATGCAAGTTGCAGAGAAAGGAATGAGAAAAATGATGACCATTGCCTAGGTCAATGCAGCAGAGGAGTTTGCATCGTCTTTTCATGGCGGTGCAAAGGCTTGGCTTAGCTGCAGCGGGTAGGCAAGAGCAATTGAGAGGCCGAATGGGTGAATGTAGGGGGCTTTGCTCCATACTTCTGAAATTGCAGAGAATTTCTCGGTTTTCCCAACTGGTTAATGTCACCGACCAAGGCGTCAGGACCTGCCTTAAATTCCCACGGGGAAGGCACAAGTTGCCATAAGGATTAGCCGCCTGCTTGTCTGGCGACTGATGGGCATTAATGGTTCATCTAACACCCGCATCCACGGAAATTAAATTATTAGAATAAATAAATACAAAAAAAAATAGAATTGGATCAAGAAAGAATAAAAACATAAATTAAGAAAGTGTAAAATAAAATAAGAGAATCTAGGGAAGGGATAATGGTAGAGAAAGATTAAATTAAATAATATCTTTATTAAGTAAGAATATTTTAACATAAATAATTAACTCTTACCTTATATAAGAGTTAATCATTTATGTTACTTAATTTTATTAAGTAAAAATGTTTTAATTAATAATTTAACCTAATTTATTTTTATTTTATTTTATTATTTTATTTTATTTTTTACGTAAGTTAATCAAGTCAAAATGTTTAGATAACTTAACATAACAAAATAGGACATTACAACCTCTCTTCCATAATTGATTTTTCTTTTATTCTCATGGACAATTTATAAGACAAATTTATATAATGTTGATGATACAAAATAACACATTTTATTATTTTTTGAATTGTATGGATATGGTGATTTATTAATCTGTGATCTAGATTCACGAGTATTAAGTGTAACTAACATGATTTTACACGGTGTTGATAAGAGTGAAGAAGTGAGGTTAAAACTAGATAAATAAAAATATTGAATAATATCAATCATCATCTTTAAAACTTCTTAAATAGTGAGAAAACTTATCATAACTTAGTTGTCAAACGAGTACTGGGGACAATTATTACTAGAGATATGCAACTCACAACTGTTATTTAAGGAATACAATGCATGTCACTTGGAAGAACCGGTTGGTGATCCAAAATGGGTAAGCTTTCACTCTTGTTAGTTTTATCTGGATCTCAGGGGTATAACCTATCTCCTTACACAAGATGATGACCAACACTGAACCAAGTAAAAGGAATACAATGCATGCCACTTGCAAGTCACCACTGTTATTTAAGGGATACAATGCATGCCACTTGGAAGAACTGGTTGGTGATCCAAAAGGGGTAAGCTTTCACTCTTGCTAGATTTTTCTAGATCTTGGGGGTTTAACCTATCTCCTTATATAAGATGAAGACAAACACTTAACCATGTAAAAGCACTTTTAAATCGTATTATAAACCCTGTTATCTTCAAAACTTACACCTACTAACAAATGGATATGAACCTTGGGCAGTTAACTAATTTTTCTAATCCATGAACCTTGGGCAGTTAACTAATTTGTCTAATGCATGAATCTTGGGCAGTTAACTAGTTTCTCAAATGAATCTCGAGCAGTGGATCTGTTTACTTGAGTCCAAAGAAGATGAGCTCAATCTTGGGTTGTTAACCGTTAATCGTTTCCTTGAGTCTAAAGAAGATGAACTCAATATTGGGCTATTAGTTAACATGTTTCCTTGAGTCTAAGAAGATGAACCATTAACATGTTTCCTTGAGTTTGAAGAAGAAGTGCTCTTAACCAAATAAAAGTAATTTTAAATCATACACCAAACCCTATCATCTTCAAAACTTACACCTACCAACATTATTTTTAAATAATTATTTTATTGAAAACTAAAAAAACTAAACTTTTCCCATCAAATGCATTTACTTCAAATTTACTCAATCACAATAAGATTAGCTTTTAAGTTTTTGTAGACTATGCCATACCTCACTTACTTGAGGTTTTAATTCCATTTAATTATTTATTTTATGAAAGTGTTTTTCAAAAAGATCTCATAATAGGCTAGTCATATAAATTAAATAGCTAGTAAGTTATGATAAACATCAAAATACTTACTTTATAATACATCTCACATTGCCAAGAATAAAAAATCATAAAAAATAATTAAAACCCATTATGATAATGTTTAACATTTTCACTTTTCAAAAAAACAAAACAAAATAACAATAAAATAACATAACATAACATAAAATAATAAATAAATAAACTAAAAACCATTAAAATCTCCAACCTAATAAGAAGTTTTAGAGATGATGTTTAGCATTGTTCAAATTATTTATTTAACTAGTTTTAACCCAATTCTTCACTCCTATCAACATCACTTTATGTATGCAATGAGTGTGAAGTGGATTATTTAAAATCATAAAAAATAGTTAGTTACACCTAATACTCATGAATATGGATCATAAATTAATTAATTACTCTGTGCATATAATTCCAAAAATAATAAAATGTATTTTTTAAAAAGTTGTTATTTTAATATCATATAATAATATAAATTTGTTTTTCTTAATCGTCCATGTCAACAAAAGAAAAACCAATTATTCTAACTTAAAATCCAATGAATTTTAATTTTATTTTTATTTTTATTTTTTATCAGAAGAAAAAAGCATAATATTTTATATTGAGTCAATATAAATAACAGATGTACATATAGCTGATATATAGATCAAGGGCCGGGATCACATATGATCATATACCCGAATAGAAAACAACATAGTTGATCAGAAGGCTAGCAAATAGTGTCAAAGTATATGATAATTCATATATGGAGATATGCAAAAAGCCAGCATATGCATAGTTCAGGAATATTACAAAATCATGTAAGTAGATCAAAGTGAGGCAGGTAGATTCAAATATCAATGGATCCATAGACCAAGGTCCATGTGGCAATGGTGTTGTCCATAATGGACATAAGAGGAGCTCCTGAATCATTGAAAATCTTGGAGTTCCGCCATTTCCAGGAGGTCCAGAGAAAGATAAGGATGAGATATCGCCGAGGGGCTCTTTGCCTGCTCCACCAGTTGAAAGCTGCATGGGAAGAGTCAAAAACAGTGAGTGGGAAAACAAAAGTATTCGCCAATACATACCAGATTTGTTGTATAGATGGACATTAAAAGAACATGTGGAAATTTGTTTCCTCGTCGGCTTCACACATCGAGCATCTGCTAGGACCGTGCCAACGTCTTTTCCTTAGATTGTCCCATGTGAGGTTCTTGTTGTGGAAAACCAGTCACACAAAGTGGATATATTTCAAAGGACAACATGCCTTCCAGAAAACCACTGGAAAAGATTCACGTGCAGGAGGAATCTTGGAAAGAATCATGTCTAAATAAATGTCGCGTACACGCACAGGCCTCCGGGCATTGGAAATAGACCAAATGAGATGATCGACATTCCCATGTCGATGAAAACCGCATCTATGTAAATGTTCCATGATGGATTTCCAGATGCCGCCCAGTACATCCGGCAAGCAGAGGGCAACTTCGTCCTTCCAAATAGGGGAAGAGCCATGCCAAGAATCAATGAGTTTGTTCCAAGTAAAATATCCTCGCCTATGGAGACATGATGAGAGGGTCTCAGGTATGGATATATCACTATGACCACACAGAATAGGGTCAATACCAATGAGAATATGGTTACATGTAAATATCCTCCATTTCAGTCGCGAGATGAAGTATTGTTCTATCTTCCGTAAACTGTACCAAATAGCAGATCCATGTCGAGTGCCAATTGACCCTACTCTGTACCAGTATTCCAAATTCTTCCCTTTCATGTATTTCAGCCTGATAATATTGCTCCAAGGACCATCACCGAAAATGCCTCGCCATAAAGATCGGCATAGGAGAGCCCGGCCAAAAAGCCTTAAGTCCTTAAGACCCCATCCTCTGTGTTGTTTTGGAATGGAAATGGCATCCATTTTGATAAGATGGTATTTCCGCTGTTCAGACATTCCACCCCATATGAAATTCGTCGTGACCTTGTTCATCCGTTGAATGGTACATGTGGGAAGGTAGAATAAATGTGCCCAATATACAGACATATGTGACAAGACCGCTGATGTAAATATAACTCTACCAGCCATCGAAAGGGTCCTGTATTCCCAGGACGAGATTTTTTTGTAATATCTCTCAATTAACCATTCCCAACCTTTTGTTGTATAGCCATTAGCTTTTAGGTGGAACCCCAAATATTTAATCCCATCTTGGAACAAACAAGTGACGATTCCAAACATAGCAACAATTCTGTTAATCAAATTCAGATTTGTACCATTGTGGTAAAGAGTAGATTTGGACTTGTTTATGATAAGTCCCGTGGCTTTTTGGAAATTGACAAGAATGTCGAATAGACAATTCCATGACTCTTGGCATAGCATAGCACAAAGAAGAACATCATCCACAAAAAGGTTGTGCAATATGGAGATATACCTGCTAATCTTGATGGGCCGACATCTGTGTTCATTAACCGCCTTGTTGATGTGTAAGCTGAGAGTATTCATGGCCAATATGAAAAGAAGGGGGGCAAGAGGACATCCCTGTCGGAGGCCTCTTTCAGCAAGAAAATATGAGGATGGGATGCCATTGATATTAATAGCGTAGTTGACATTTTCTACACATGCCATAATCCATTGGATTAACTGAGGTCGCAGACCGATCTTCGCCAGTAAACATCTGATAAAGCCCCAGTCCAAACAATCATATGCCTTTTGTAGATCTATTTTTAGGATGGCCGCATCAATGTCTTTTGTGATCATGGATAACATGCATTCCTGTGTGTTGGCCACAACATCTAGAATATTATGACCCTTCAGAAAGGCATGTTGCTCTTTAGAGAGGAAGGTAGCCAGAGTGCCCTTTATACGCTCAGTAATGATTTTAGATATAATCTTGAAGGATATGTTGCATAAGGAGATCGATCTGTAATCATGGAAAGTATCCGCGACCCTCTTTTTTGGAATTAATGCAATCGGAGTGGATGAAGTATGTTGACGAATGCGCCCTGTCAATCTAGAGTCCTTGATCATCCTAATAAGATCTTGCTTGATGATATCGAAGAAATGTATGAAAAATTCAATAGTCTAGCCGTCCGGGCCTGGACATTTGTCCTTGCTGAAAGCCTTGAGGATTCCATAGAGTTCTTTCTCAGTGACAGGCAGAGACATGGATTCATTCTTTATATCATCGAACATTAGTGGGAACTGTTCGATGCCCCAAAGGATGTCCTGAATGGCGCTTCCCTTCCCCCTGCTGTATTGTTGTTTGAAATGTTTGAGCGCAGCACATGTAATATCCTGTTGCGAATAGAAGAAGC
Organism: Pinus taeda; assembly: GCA_000404065.3. Classification (NCBI taxonomy): domain Eukaryota; kingdom Viridiplantae; phylum Streptophyta; class Pinopsida; order Pinales; family Pinaceae; genus Pinus; species Pinus taeda. The sequence continues at coordinate 160,768 of APFE031721464.1, read as the reverse complement.
CTCCCTTACCATCACTGATCCTCCATATGGAATTCTTCTCACGTCTGGCATTAGCAAATTTATGAAAAAATTTGGTGTTCCGATCTCCTTCTTTGAGCCATAAGGCTCTGCTCTTAAGTCTCCAAGTGGATTCCTCCAGCTGGAGTAAATGGAGTTTGTGTCTTGTGAGCTCCCCGATACGGCGCTTAGTATCAAATGGGAGAGAATTGGGGTCCATAGAATTTGTGATGAAGTCTATTTCGCGTTGAATGTTAAGGAGAGACAACTGATCCTTCTTCCGTTTATCCTTTTGCCATTCCTTAACAATGGAGCACACAAACTCCATCTTTTCTCTAAAAGAGGGGAGAGGAGTATGTGAAACTCCAGGCAATGCGTCCTTCCAGGCTTTGGATACCATATTATTTAGATCCAGGTCCTCCAGGAAGGTACGGTTGAATTTAAAAGGAAATCCCTTCTTGAATCTCATATATCGCCAATGAAGGAATATGGGGCGATGGTCCGATATATATGCATTCCCAATCGATAATATGGGCATACCCAACTCACCAATAATGTCTGCATGTATAATAACACGATCAATGCGTTTGGCAATATATGCTTGGCCGACCCGTCCATTGTCCCATGTGGGCTTCAGGTCCGATGGAACATTGTCAACAAAGTTCCTGTTCAATAGATGAGACTTAGTGAAATCAGCAAGCGGGTCCATCTTCCTGCCGCAACCCCAACATTCATCAGGACTTAAAGTGAAATTTAAGTCACCAGCAATCATCAGTGATTGAATGTCACATAGATCAGATGCAAAAAACCTTTCCCAGAATGGGAATCTGTGCTGGTATGGAGCATATGTGTTTAAAACATTGATGGGGAATCCTCTTCCTCTGAAAATTGCGGAAATCAGAATACCGACAAAACATTTATACGCCTTGGCACGAATCCATTGTGGATCCCACAGGACAACGAGCCCCCCAGAAAGACCTGTGGCATCCAAAGCCACCAGATACCAAGAAGGAAACATTTTACGAAAATATGTGATGGTAGAAAGCCTGCAATGCATTGTTTCTTGAATGAGAATTAATTTTGGGCGAGCAGATGAGAAAATATCTTTTAGCGCAAGAAATTTGGGGCCAGCGCCAAGCCCACGGATATTCATAGAAACGATATCAGTCATTTTGATGAGTGGCCAGCCGCATCTGCTCTAAGAGGCTGTGAAGATGACATATCATAGATGGGAACGTCCACCAGAGATAAGTTGCGCACCCCGCATTCTGGAATATTGGACCTCCCCCTGAAGTGACGAGTACCACCCCTGGACTTCTTCCTCACGGTAATATTCTTTGCAAACTCCGGACTAATGATGGGGGAGGCACGGGCGGAGGGTTTATGAATAGTGAGGGGATCTAATTCCAGAGATTTGTGACTGAGGAGGAGATCTATGTCACTATCAAAAAGGTTAACTGGGGATGAAGCAGGAGAATTAGCAGGGGTGACAACGATAAGAGGTTCCTTCCCTTTCATAGATGGTGTAGGGAATTGGGCGCGAGAAGGGGAGGAGGACGATATAAGAATGGGGTGTGAGCCCAGAGAAAGATCCTTGAGATGCAGAGGAGAGGGGGATCGAATAGTAGGATCGTCACGAGGCTTCGAGACAGATTCACATGGGAGAAAAGCGGGGATCGCCGACGAGGGACGATCATGAAAAGGCCGCCCATCATGATATAAAGCAAGTGTAGGAGATGAGATCTGTGCAGTATGACTTGGAGAGACAGGCGAAGGACGAACATAATCAGCAGGATGTGGGCCAGGAAATGGATCAGTTGCATGGAAACCATACGAGGAAGACTTCATGCGATGAGAGATTCTGCGCTTATGGGCATATTTCCAGGGACAATTTTTGATGAGATGGCCAGTCTTGCGGCATGCGACACATCGAAAGGGGATACCCCAGAAATCCAGACACTGGGATATCTTCAAACCACGCCAAGAGATCTCAATATGGTCGAGGTAACCGCCCCTGTAAGCACGTTCAATAAGGATCCACACTATTCTTTTATCTTTCTCACCAATACACCATGGGTCAACATATATAAAACGGCCAATGGAATTTCCAATAACCTCAAGAATCTCCTTTGACCACATTTCCAATGGGAGATTTGGGAGTTTAACCCAAATCAAGTTGTTGGAGGGAGTATTTTTTAATGGGTCGTATCCAATGAACCATCGATGGAGAGCAAGAAAACTTCTTTTATATACCCATGGACCCCTGAGAATAGCATCAGCGTCGGCGACATTTAGGAAATGGAAACAATACCAATCCTTCATGAGATGAGAGATGATGGGAGTATATCCAATCACCAGTTTCCAGTGTGCAGCAATCCATTTCCGCATCTCCTCGTCACACATCTCAGGAAAGTGCCAGCGACCAATCAGTGCAAGATTCTGTAAACTATCAATTCTTTCTGAGAGATGAACATTGTCCAAAACGATGGCAGGAGGGGGAGCCAATGTTTTGGCCGGGTTCCGTGATTTGTTATATAGGGAATGAACGTGAAGCCCCTTATCACCAAGATGATTATGAGTCTGAGAGGACCCCGCACCCGGGGCCCTGTGAGAATCATGAAATGACGGATGGATTGCCACGTGATCCAAGGTGGATCGCCACCCACCAGAATTTTTGTCCGAAGCCCATGTCTTCTCAGCCATAATCGTGGCTTGTATCATCGCCTCTGTAGCAGATGATTCAGACCCACCTTCCATCAGAGATGACGAAAGCAGGAAAGGGGAAACATACAAGACTCTTACCAAGAAAGGATTACATATCCAAAAAAATCCAATATAGTACTAGATATTAAAAAAGGAAGTCAGAAGACCATTTGTAGATAAAGCCTGGATAATAAATAGCCAGATGGGGAGTAATGAGGGACCAGCCTCAACCGTATGGAAGGAAATACGAATTCGAAGACTCGAGAAGAAATCGAGCCGTCACTGCCAAGGAGCACTAGATTACGAGAGCATAAGGAAAACAGAAAGCCAGATATCATTAAAGAAGGAAGACGTCATCCCGCCGACAAAGAGACCCAATAAAGAAGAATCAAGATGATCAATGCATCAAAAGCCTCCGAAAGGACATAGGAGGATTTCAGACCCAATCCCAAAGAAAAGATTGAGGAAAATGGTCAAGTGGCCATTTAAAATTGTCCAGAAGCCGGAAAAATCATGTCGAAAAAATCATGCCGGAAAAAGGAGAGTCGAAGGAGAGCGAGCAAGGGTCGATTCTGGTAAGAGAGCAGAGCCGAGACAAGCCAGGCAGTCTAGTTATGTGGAAGGAGGATCTTGGCAGTCAATACAACAACAATATACCTTAAAAATACACCACCAGTCCCCAATTTTGAAGCGAATGTCGGAACATGGCTTGTATATGAATATAAATCCCCGAAGAAATTGATAAACTGAAGATAGCATATTAGCAAATGAGGGTGATAGGCTCGAGCAAGCAAAGAGAGTAAGAAGCGGACCAAAGACAAGAAAAAGCCATATAGATCAGGAAACTATCAACCGCAGCATGAGACCAACCTTAAATTACCCAAAAATATAGCATGAAAGCAACCATATATTCAGCCTTATATTTACCAAAAACATAGCATGAAACAAACCATATCATAGCATGTAACCAGCTTTATATAAACCATAGATGATGTATAAACACAGTCTTTGGCACTATTTATATCAAAGATAAACTCATTTAAAACTTAAAATCCATAATTATATTAGGCTGCGAAATAAATAACCTGACCTGTTGCTAAAGGCATGCCGAGGAAGGATGACCACCGACCGCCAGTGAAACCTGAACCAGGAGAGTAGAAAGCAGTGATTGCAGGATAGCCGGGAACCCCGAAAAAATTAAAGTCTCCGAGTGTCAAGGAGAAGGATGACCCTGCGCCTCAGGCACAGGGGAAAGAGAGAGTAACCTTACTTCCTACGTAGAACCCCCAGATATAATGTAAAAGCAGAGACGGGAGGCCAACAGGTGGGAGAGTGGACGTGTCAATAGAGTGTAATGCATGAAACAAGCGTAGCCAGTATGGAGACACGACACAGCGGAAGGTTCAAGGCTGTAGACGCATAGCTGATGAGTTGAATAGTGAGGGAGAGACTTACCCATAAGTGAACACCTGCCTGTTCATGATTGGTAAGACGCCATGGGAGCCGCACCCTGGTTGGTTGCTGTAACGGCAACTTCCTCGGCAGACGACTCCAATTCCGATCCAAACTTAAAATCCTATGAATTTGTCTATTACAATAAAAGAAAAATCAATTATAGCCCTAAGGGTTAGCTAAATGGTGTTATTGGAGCCAAAACACCTTTCTAATTGGAAATCATGGGGTCAACAAAAGAAAAACCAATTATTCTAACTTAAAATCTAATGAATTTGTCTATTACAATAAAAGAAAAATCAATTATAGCCTTAAGGGTTAGCTAAATGGTGTTCTTGGAGCCAAAACACCTTTCTAATTGGAAATCATGGGGTCAATTCTCTCGATGCTCTTCAAGTTAAGCTCTCTTAATAAGTTGGTAGGATGTTGTCCTTTTGGATAATTGATAAAATATTATCCCTTCATATGAATTTACAAATTAGTAAAATGTTATCCCTTTACATGAATTTACCAAATATTTAAAAAAGCAAAAAATCATTTTTTAATAAAATAATATATAAT
>APFE031721464.1:115361-155220 GCA_000404065.3 Pinus taeda | reverse complement strand
GTATTTTTTATTTTTTTAATTAAATTAATTAATTAAAAATGTCATATGAACCAGTGTCATGTGAAATAAATTATGGTTTTTGGAGCATGTGTTATTGATAAGCTTTGGTATTGTAACAAAGTTTATTTATAAATTAAGAATTTCCATGGTAATGTGGGGATGTAAATATGTTAAACATTAATTATTTAACTAATAAAATAATAGCCTAGATCCATCTTAACTCTGCATTTAACAAGTGTCGAGATGGACCAAATCTCTTTCCACTCTAAAAGAGGTTTGCATCTCAAGAGATTTGATACGAAGTTAAGATTGATAAGTTGATTTAATTATTAATTATAATTAATAAATATAAAGATAATTATTAATTTTAAACAAGACATTACAACATCTTTATCATAGTGGGAAAACCTATCATAACTTAATTGTCAAAGAGGTGGTAGAGATAACTACTATTGACGAATACAAAATGACTCATCACTCTGATATAAGGTATACAATACCACTTGGAATAACTATTTCATGATCCCAGGTATACAATGGCTGTATACAATACCACTTGGAATAACTATTTCATGATCCGAGGTATACAATGGCACTTGGAATAACCGTTCACGATCCGAGGTATACAACGTCACTTGGAATAACCGTTTCATGATCCATAAGCATCACTCTTATTTAACTTATGCAATGCCACTTGGAATATACAATGTCACTTGGAATAACCGTTTCATGATCCATAAACATCACTCTTATTTAAGGTATACAATGCCACTTGGAATAACTGCTTTGTGATCTAGAAGGGGGTAGGGTTTGGCTCGCACTTGGAATAACTGTTTCGTGATCTAGAAGGGGGTAGGGTTTGGCTCGCCGAATTAATCTGGATCGTGGGGAGTTAAACTATTTCCTTACCGTCAGAGGAAGAGGAACTCTTAACCACGTAAAAATCCATAAACATCACTCTTATTTAAGGTATACAATGCCACTTGGAATAACTGTTTCGTGATCCAGAAGGGGGTAGGCTTTGGCTCGCCGAAGACAAACTCTTAACCACGTAAAAATCCATAAACATCACTCTTATTTAAGGTATACAATGCCACTTGGAATAACCACGTAAAAATCCATAAACATCACTCTTATTTAAGGTATACAATGCCACTTGGAATAACTGTTTCGTGATCCAAAAGGGGGTAGGCTTTGGCTCGCCGAATTAATCTGGATCGTGGGGAGTTAAACTATTTCCTTACTGTCAGAGGAAGACAAACTCTTAACCACGTAAAAGTACTTTTAAATCGTACTCCTAACCTTATAATTTTCAAAACTTACACCTATTAACAGATACATCTAAATCTTGGGTAGTTATTTAGTTTGTCTCGTAATCTAGAAGCATCACTCTTATTTAAGGTATACAATGCCACTTGGAATAACGGTTTCGTGATCCAGAATATCACTCTTATTTAAGGTATACAATGCCATTTGGAATAACCGTTAATATCACTCTTATTTAAGGTATACAATGCCACTTGGAATAACCGTTCTTATTTAAGGTATACAATGCCACTTGGAATAACCGTTCTTATTTAAGGTATACAATGCCACTTGGAATAACCTTTCGTAATCCAAAAAGGGTAGGAGTTAAGGTATACAATGCCACTTGGAATAACCTTTCGTAATCCAAAAAGGTAGGAGGGTAGGCTTTCGCTCTTGCAAATTAATATGGATTTTGGAGAATTAAACTATGTCTTTATCTCAGAAAAAACCAAATTCTTAACCAAATAAAAACACTTTTATATCATACTCCAAACTTTATAATTTTCAAAACTTATTAACAAATACATCTAAACCTTAAGTAGTTAACTAATATATTAGATGCATCTAAATCTGAAGCTATGCAATTTACTATGTGAAATGCCTCTAAATTTTAAACCATTAAAAAAAAAACAAATTCATAACCAAATAAAAATACTTTTAAATGATACACTAAACTCTATCATCTTCAAAGCCTTTTTTTTCTCCATAAACAAACACGTGTAATTTTATTTATCAATTAAAAAAATAACAAAATTACATTCTTATCATCTTCAAAACTTACACTGGCCAACAATTATTTTTTAAATAATATTTTATTCAAAACGGAAAAAACTAAACTTTTACCCATCAAATGCATTTACTTCAAAATTACTCTATCACCGAGGAAAATAAAAATTTATTACCATAGAGAAATAAATGTCCATCGTCTGTCGTTACTAGTGATAATCATGGATTAAAACGCCCACTTACCCTTACCATGGATTAAAACGCCCACTTACCCTTACTCTTAATTCATATGTGGACTCTTTCATGCTGGCTAAATTTAGTTAAAAGCGACACAGTGGACATTAAAAGCTTTTATGAGATTCGAACGGGTGACCTTCACATCTTCTTCCCGCCATCTTAGACGTCTGACACATCGCCTACTCGATCATGGCCGTCGATGGGTGCATTAAATACCACTTCGCCTTGAACACGTAATTTCCGCACCACGCTGCGGAAAAGCGGGAGTTCCTGGAAAGGCGATCCAGGCCGGCAAGTTTGAATTTCGAAAGCGACAGAAAAGGCGGGAAAGTTATCCGGCCACCATTAATAAATAAAAAATTCCACGAAGCTAATAAATAAAGAATAGGGCAAAAGGAGGAAAGAGCCAAACTGTGCGTGAAGGCCGAGAGCCACTTAGAGGAGCAGAATATACATACATTTATGTGGGTGTAATTGGGATTATTGTGGTAATTAAGTGCAATTATATGCAAATAAACAAATCCAGGGCACTCGAATGTCAATGGCTGCAGCAGTAGGTAGTGGTCTCATCGGGTAGCAGGAGGTAATGGTCTCATTGGATAACGTGCAGGGGGCTCTCATACAAAGCCAAGCTGATCAGTGGATGAGGTAAACCAAGCCTCGAGCGGGGAGCTCTGGTTTCGATCTCTGTTGTTACTCTTTTGTGCTCTGTTCAGGGTTTAAGTTGCTTCTCCTCCCGCTGTTGCCGGGGAGTTTAAGGACCTCTAATGGCGGATTTACCCTGTGATGGAGACGGAGTTTGCATGGTCTGCAAAACTGTTCCGCCAGATAGTGATGTGTTGCTCTGCAATGGCTGTGTTAGCCCCTGGCATATGCAGTGCCTGAACCCTCCTTTGACGGCTCCCCCCACCGGAGATTGGTTCTGTCCCGATTGTTCTCTCCCAACTCAGGATAACCAATCGCAACCTGTTGCTGTTAATAAGTCTTCCAGTGTGCCTGATGATGATTTGATAAGCCAGATCAGGGCGATCCAAGCGGACCCGAATCTTAGCGAGGATGAGAAGGCCAGGAAGAGGCAAGAGCTCATGGCCAGAGGATCCTCCAAGCAGCCAGAGAGCGGCGGCGAGGTCAAAGGTTCTAATCGGGAAGCCAAACGGAACAAGGTGCTGGAGATGTTCGACGAGAGCTTGAATTGCACTTTTTGCATGCAGTTACCCGAGCGACCCGTTACTGTAAGTGATTGCTTGGCTTCTGCTATGTTCTTTGCAGACTCGGTTTAATTCTTGCCACGTGCTGCCTTCTAAGCTGTTTTATTGAGCTTCCTCGGTATGCAGTACCCCAGTCTCCCCGCTTACAGCTGTCAATTGCTACTGAAAACCAAAATCCGACCAGAAGACTCCTTTCGTTCTGCATCCATGCCTGTTCCCCTTCCTATACTTTGACTTTACATTAGAACGTTATTAGTCAAACTTATGTTGGGTTAACCTTTCTTGCCCCAGATTCCCCTGGCCCTGTCCGTTTACCATTCTACTTTTCTTGTCCTCTGAATCCACTAGCACTCTCCGTTTACCATTCCCCCTTCGTTTAACACGAGAATGCTATTTTTTTCATTCTTGTTTTTTTGAATTTTTTTTCGGAGGCGTCTACCTTTTCTTCTCTTCTAAATCCATTAGCCCTCTTCGTTTACCATTCCTCTTCTAAACTGCACATGCTATTTTTTTAGAAGCTCTATTCATACATTAATAAAACAAAAAGATACGAACAATATGAAAGCAAGTTTTATCGATTTACCACTAATCCCACCCATATTACATTCATTGTTAAAGGGTTTATGGCTGATAAATATTAAAGGGTTTATGGCTTGTAAATGTGTTTCTTGATTACCTTATTTTGGAAATCGTTCAAGATGGATTTCCTTTTGCGGCACTTCAATTGATTTTGGCTTGGTCGTCGGACTTAACTGAAATCTGGGAAATTTTGGTTTGGGCATTAATCCATCATAGTTTTTCATGGTTTAGAGGGTCTGCAGGTTGTATGCTAATGTCTTGCTTTTTGTAGGTGATATGTAGTTCGGTTATTTTGTTCTGTGGAAATAACTCCATGGAAAACTTCAAGTCACTTTTCCCTGTATTTCCATGGGAAACTCCAAGCCAGTTCCCCTATTCAATGATGGTAAAGTGTAAAGTATGTGGTGTAAACTTGGTGTGGCTAAACTTGGGAGGATTTTAACCTGACGGCTGCTGAGTCATCAGCATTGTCCTGGCAACAGTAACTATAAAGAATTGAGCTGAACTTAGGGTTTATGTGGGTGTATTAGTTATTATTAGTACTGTAATTAATGTAAATTGGTAGATTTTGGAAGTTGCTTTAAGATACACAGGTTTATTTCTGCACTGCATGATGAGCTATCAGACCATTGTTCGTTTGCATGGTTAGAAGATTGTATAGGTAATGCATGGGGGTGGCGTTGTTATTTTACTGGATTGAATTGGTGGTTTGGGAAGCTTGGTTTTTTGTTTTGTTTTGTTTTTATCTTGGTAAATTGTTTTAGTTATTAGTTTTATTTTAACTAGATGACTTGGTAATTGAGTTAGTTTGGAATTTTTGTGGTATGGTATTGATTCTGATTGTTACAGTTGTATTTTTGGGTGTTTATGTATATTTTTTTCTATTGATATAGGTTAATTAAAAAAGGTGAATTTTGAATTTCATAATTTACATAATATGCTTATTGCGAATTGACCTGTTTCTAAAAACTAAAAAACACATTTTCAAAAAACACTCATGAAAATTTATTATATATTATTTTGGCAGAATTTCACTTTTTCATTTTGCTTTAACAGTTGAACTGAAATCGGTGTAATTTAGGTTGTGTTGATTCTGTTTAGAATAGTCAATTTAAGTCGAGCGTTTGGAGGTTGTGTTAAGCCTTTCTTTGCATAAAATGTTTTCAATACTTGATACAAGTATTAAGGCTACACTGCAGAATGGTTTTTCTTTGTCTTAGGTATCAAGTCTGGGGCAAAAGCTGCATTGCAGATTTTTTTATTTTTTTTTGTTCCTTTGGCTTAGGTGTTAAAGTCTGAGGGGTACTTGGGCTGAGGTGGGTTTTTTGGGGCAAGTTTTCAGGTCATTTTGGTTTGGTCCGTGATATGGATAATTTTGGTTTATGGATTGAATCAAGATGGCAGAGATCAGGGTGCATGTTGGGTGTATCTTGTGTATAGATTAGTTATTAATTTATATGAATAGTTTTTGGAAGTTGTATGGCATATCACAGACATTCTTATACTAGGATGTTTTCTGTAACTGAAATGACTAGCTTGGTTGAGGGAAGTGCTTTCCCTTCAAATCTGCTCCTGAAATGTGTAGGGAGCAAATTTTGAGTGTGTTTCTTAAAAACAACTGTGAAAATGATTATGTTCATTTATTTATTTATTTCACAATATTTTTTTGCAAATATGTTTTAGAATCTCAATGCAATTTTTTTCAAAGAAATAATAATTTTTGAGTGGGGCAGCCTAATGATCAAGCCTATGGCTTTAGTATTGATATATGTTACCAAAACTGATTTAGGATGTTTGAGAGTGGTTTCGACTTTATTGGATTTCATATGGAGAAAGTAGAATCTTAGATCTCATTCAAAATCCAATATAGTTGTCAATTTTTTAGGATTTCCGAATTGAGGGATTGCAGTGTTTCCATAGGATTTTGTCATGTACTAGGGACTTGTATTTAACCAACAGCACCAATACCTCTATGTACTTTGATGTTAGTGACATTGGTTGTTGAACTCCTCTATCATGAGCCTACTAAAAATGTACCTATCGCTCGAACAAAATCTTGATTTGACATGCTTCATTTTTCTATCTTATGTTCATGCTTAGAGGGTGATATTAATGACAAAGATCCAAGATAGGCAATGATTTTGATGGTATGTAGGTATTTGTTGTAGCATGCTTTTTTTGGATGCTAGAGACCATCTAGAGCCTGCTTGTTGATGTATTTTCAGTTCAAAGATGGATTGCATTTGATGCTATTTTGGTTATGTGCACCTTTATATGCTATATAAATCAAAACTTGAACTTGTGGGCATATGGTTGATGAAGATTGTAACTACTAGATGATTGATGTTATATGGTAATCCATGTTTTTATGCTTTTTTATAATTAATTCATCATTCTACATGCTTTCTCAGAAATTAGATATATCTTGTAGCGGCAAAAGGCCCAAGCATTAGCAATAGATAATATATTTACCTGTCTTTTTCTAGTTTCTAGTATTCATAACTGTTGACTTTTTCATATTTATTATGATATTTTTTGTAAACAATATATGGCAATTTAAGTTTGAAGTTGGCAATTATAACTTAATGATAATGATTATGAATATGATGCTTTGTAGAAGTAGAAAGTTGAAATATTTCATTTCATGTTAGATATTCTTTGCTATTGTTTGGTTACTTGGTAATGGTAAGGGTTACAAGTTACAACTTTAGTGATCAATAATGATAAATGTTATATCAAATTTTGAAAGTTTGAAACTTTAAGATTGATGAATCATGAGACTTGATATGTTATATATTATTTTTTGTGGATGTGGTTGATGAAGCTTAAAACTTTTAGATGATTGATGTTATATGGTTCAATTCATATTTTTATGTTTTTTTTTTTAATATCTAATTCATCATTCTACATACTTTTGTTGACATATATGCATCAAAATATATAAAATACATATTTATAAAAAATTCGCTCTTGATTTGTTCTTGAATTATTTTTTTTGAAAATGTTGCTCCCTACTCCTGCTCCCAATCATCCTTGGGTTGCACTACATGAATTGATTCGTTTGGTCTAGGTGTTGGACCTCGGAGGTATTTGGTGGATTTGATTTCTGTTTCCTATTTTGGTTTATTATTGGAATTAACTGAAATTTGGGTTGCTTTGCTTTGGGCATTAGATCATCACATTCTCATAGTTTGATGGGTTTCTAGCTTGTGTGACTTGGTTGGAGATATTCACAAATCGAGGTCCATTTTTCACTGCATAATAAAGTCTTCCTCAGGCTCAAATGTTCTCAGTACTTGATAAGATCGATTAGCCTGCACGGCATAGAGTGGTTGTACTTTTGTCTACGCTCTAGATCTGAGTTGTATTTGGGATGAGATGGGTTTCCTTTTGCAAGTTTTCTTTTGTCAATTTTGGTTATTCATTGAACTGAATTGAAATCTGCTTTGGTTTAGGGATAAAACCATCATGTTTTTGAAGCGTTTATAGGCTGTGCGTGTATCCTGATTATTATGATTATTATTGTTATTATTATTAAAGCTAATTTAGATCAGTAGTTTATGGAATTTGCTTTTTGAAACACACGCTAAGGTCCATGTCTGCACTGCATAACAGTCTTCCTTAGGCCAAAATGTTTTTATTAGCTGATAATATTAACAAGGCTGCACTCTATAGGGGATTCTCCATTGGTTTAGGTGTGAGGTCCGAGGAGTATTTAGGGTGAGGTCGATTTCATTTTGCAAGATTTTTGACCTACATTTTCCTTAGGTCATTGAACTTAACTAAAATCTGGGAATTTTGGTTTGGGCATTAAACCGTTGTTCTTTTTTTTTGTAGTTTGAACAGTTTAAAGGATGTGTGTAAGTGTCATGATTTTTATTTATATATTTGATCAAATATTTGTATAAAAACTATGCGGGGACACTTAATGGATGCTTCTCTACGTTTATGGATGGCAACACTGGTAAACTTGTTAGTGTAGGGTATTGTGCTTCATTTAGAGAAGTTTTAATTGAGCATGCTCCCCACATTTGTGTATGGCGTTTGTTTGTTTTTTTAGCTGCACAATGTAAACTAGTGTGCCCTATCTAAGATAATTCAAACTGGGCATATGTTAACATGGAACTGGACAATTGTATAGCAACATTTGTGACAACCGGCTGATATAATGCCTTGGGGTGGGGATTATTTAAATTGGTTGTTTGGAAGTTTCTTTAAGAAACACAGATGAACACTTTTCCATTGGACACTGCAGACTTGTTTGGGTCAAAAGTTGTTATGAACCCCTGACAAGTTTGAAAGGGCTGCACTGCATGGAGTAGTTTTCCTATGTTTAGGTGCTATGCCTGAGTTTTATTTGTTGTGGGGAGGTTTCCTTTTTGCACTATTTCGGTTCTTAATTTTGGTTTAGACCTTCCTAGCCACCACGGGTTCTGCTGACCTTGTTTGTTCATGATTACGAGGGGCGATGCCAGAGCAATGGGATATTGCACATGTCTCTTCCTCTATGATCCATACATGATTACCATTGTTAGGTCCCTAACAGGGAAAAGGTTCTCATCTTCTTATATAATCTTTCATTGAACTTGCACAGGCTTCATACCCCAACTAGCCTATAAGATCAATGCTTGTGATCTTGTTGGCCATCTGAGTTGCTTGTTTGTAGATGTGACTGAATTCTGTCAGTGGAAGGATTTTTAGCATTTCTGAATGTATGCTGGCATCTTAGCTGGCTGAATACCATTTGTCTCACCTATTCTCCTCAAATCATTCTGAAGTGGAATCTTCAAGTTTTGCTATTATCAGATATAAGTCCCATTTAATAACCCGCCGGTGATTTCCAAGACTCAGGGCTGCATTAGCTGTTTTCTGGCTGAGTTTGCTGCCATTACATTTAGATTTCTCCATGTTTTTAGTACATGCAAATAAATTCATGCCCTCATGATTTGTAATTAATCCTCCATTGGTCGAGGGAAAATTATTTCCCCCTGGGGCCCCTAAAAACTTAGATTTTGAAAGGTGTGGCAGGGGATGACCTAAAGAAATATCTGGAATCTTTCATTTTCGTGTTGGTTGAATGCAGTGTGAGGCTTTGATTGTGGATATAACATATATTGGTTCGCCATGATCCACTGACCTGGCATGTCACTGTTAACCTGTTGTGGTTTTTGGATAAGTCTGGACAACAATATGCTGTTTATTCTGAAAGAGGTGGAGTTCTATTCAATCCATATTTTCTACAAATGAATCCATTGTGTTCAGGATATACAATAGTCTTACTGTCTGCTTTATTGTAGATTGAAAGGCTATGACAATTACAATACGATGCTGGACTTTTTATTTGTACGATTATTTAATGGATAGTGTCCAAAGCTGTTCTAGTTGTGATTGATTGTGTGCATTTTTCTGGATTTATGTAGTTGTGATTGTGTGCAATTTTCTGGATATATTTAGTTGTGATGCCTGCATTTTCTGCATTTTTTGATAAAGCTGGTCAACAGTATGCTGCTTATTCTGAAAGAGTTGCAATCTAGTTTCCCCATGGTGCATGTATTGTGGTTAGGATATATGCTAGTCTTACAGCCTACTTAATTATGGTTTGAAGGGTGACAACTACTATACAATATGTAGTTTTTGTTTGTATGCTTGTTTAACTGATTGAACATGCGATTATCCTCTAGTTGTGATTGTTTGCATTTTGCTGGAGTCATTCAATCCATGGTTTCCACATTATGAATTGATTGTGTTCAGGATTTATGCTAGTCTGACAGCCTGCTTTACTATGGATAGAAGGGTTATGACAATTCCAATAGAATGTTGGTGTTGTTAATTGTATGCTTCTTTAACAGATCTAGTATGAGATGTTGTTATGGTTATAATCATGTGCTATTTCTGGATTTACAAGAGGACATTATTATGTATGCAGGATGGGGATTTGATTACAATGATCATTTATGCACAATATGTAGGCACTTTTTGGAATATATTATTTACTTGATTTAGTGAATTTATTGATTGTTATTTTGCTTTTCTTTGTATTCTGTCGTCCCTGTATGGTAAATGCATCTTAGTAGTTTTATCCTCATTCATCTTGCAGGTGTGTTTCCATCAAACAGTAGTGATACCTAGAAATAATAAGATTTAGCAAAATATAGATTTTCAAGGCTTGAAATAAATTATTTTTTGACTGTTTATTTAATTTGTTTTCTGCTAGTAAAATTCTGTAAATGGAATAAATGAGTGGTGTCTTTTCTTATCTTGTTTCTCTCTTTTACCCAGACTCCTTGTGGCCACAATTTCTGCTTGAAGTGCTTCCAGAGATGGATGGGACAGGGGAAGAAGATCTGTGCAAAATGCCGATCTCCTATTCCCCCCAAAATGGCCTCTCAACCCAGAATCAATGCAGCCCTTGTAATAGCTATCCGTATGGCGAAGGCTGCAGCAAATGCGGGTGAATCCCAATCTGGACCTCCGAAAGTTTATACGTACATTCCGAATCAAGAGAAGCCTGATAAAGCTTTTATGACTGATCGCGCAAAACGAAAGGGTTTATCAAATGCAGCTAGTGGACGAATTTTTGTTACTGTTCCACCAGATCACTTTGGTCCAATACTTCCAGAGAATGATCCAGAACGACACCAGGGGGTGCTTGTGGGAGAATGCTGGGGAGACAGAATGGAATGCAGGCAGTGGGGTGCTCATCTTCCTCACGTTGCTGGTATTTCTGGGCAGTCTGACTATGGTGCTCAGTCAGTAGCACTGTCTGGTGGGTATGAGGATGATGAGGACCATGGTGAATGGTTTCTCTATACTGGAAGGTATGCAGCTTGTTCTTTTGTTTAAAACTGCGCATTTAGGAAGGGTTAGTACTTTACAGTGAAAGCACCATCTGCATGCTTTTGTGACATATAAATGCTTTTCACTATTGTTATTGATTTTTTATTAATAAAAATGCCAATGATACTAAAATTGCTACTACTTGGTATAATACAATGATAAAAAGTTATGACTCTGCCATGTTCTCAACAGTGGTGGAAGAGATCTTAGTGGGAACAAGAGAACAAATAAGGAGCAGTCCTTCGATCAGAAGTTCGATAAATCTAACGAGGCATTGCGAGTTAGCTGTAAGATGGGTTATCCACTCCGTGTTGTCAGGTACTTTTTCGATTTGCTTAGCTTGAAACAGTGATAAAGCATATCTACATGTGTGCCTTAACTTATCAGCTAGCCTCAGGATGCTGTTCGTTCATTATGTTGCGAACGTAATATTAATTTGGATCTTTGTAAGTCGGTTTCAGGTCTCATAAGGAGAAGCGTTCATCTTATGCACCAGAAAGTGGTGTTAGGTATGATGGCATATATAGAATTGAAAAATGCTGGCGTAAGAAAGGAATTCAGGTCAGGATTATGAGCTAAATGGGAACCTTTAATTTTAAGTTGTTTTTCTAACTTGTATTTTGAGAGCTGTTATCCTTTTTCAATCGGTTTTATGTTTGAAATAATATAGCTTTATTGCTCGCTCTGTGTCCAGTTCCACGTGGAATTTGTAATTTTGGTTTGTATAGGATCTGGTATCAAGTACTTAAGTGTGGTTCTGAATCTGGTATTCAATTTTGAAAGATTGTGTATACTACTGTGCTTTTCTTAACTTCACCATATTATGTCAAGCTTTATTTGACTCTGGGTTTTGCTCGTAGTTTTCCTGTTTCTTTCTGTTGCTTAAGTCATCTTATTTGTAGATGGCATCTGGTTTCAGGGATATAAGGTTTGCAGGTACTTATTTGTCCGCTGTGACAATGAACCTGCCCCATGGACAAGGTTGATTACTGTTGCCATTACAACTCTGAACCTGCTTTTTTTTTTATTTATTTATTTCCTTAACCTCTGTCTTTTATACTTTCTGACTGATTGTGTCTGTTTCTATAACATAGTGATGAATGTGGGGACCGGCCCCGCCCGTTACCGAAAATTGATGAGCTGCAGGATGCAACTGATATTACAGTCAGGAAACATGAACCAGCATGGGATTGGAAGGTTTTCTTAACGAACTCATCAGTGCTTTCTGACTGATTTTGCCATTGTTGTTTTGTGAAATTTGAATGGTGTATGATGTTTTAGCAGGAGTTGTATATAAAATATCTTCTTATTTTTACGTCCAGGATGAAAAATGGGGTTGGACAAGAGACCCTCCTCCAAGTAGAAAAGCGTATTCTGAAGATGGGAAGAGATGTGGGGATGGAACTCGACGTGCTAAGTTTTTAACAATAAAACAGAAGCTGCTTAGAGGTTTGTGTTACTTTTGCCTTTGGCCTTCTGCTTTTGATAAGCTTTGATTTCTGTGAAAGGACTTTTAGTAGTTGCTCGTTGGTAATTATTTTTTTGCACTGTCTGCATTTCGATTTGCATGCAAAATTACTTGCACGCCTTTTTCTGCATTTGATTCAGAGTTTGATTTCAGTTATTTGTTGTGAAGTTTGAATTGTATGCAAATGGTACTTAAATGCAGTTGTATCTGGTGTGATGCAGAATTTAGTTGCAGTCTTTGTAAGAAAGTGTTGACTCTTCCACTTTCTACTCCTTGTGGACATAATTTTTGTAAGCCATGCTTAGAAGGTATTTTTGCTGGGCAACAAGATGTGCGAGAGCGTAGTGGTGTTGGTGGGCGTTCATTAAGAGCGCAAAAGATTGTCAAGAAGTGCCCATCTTGCCAGGGTGACATTACGGATTTTCTTTTAAAACCACAGGTATTGATATTTTTCTGCGTTATCTTACTTCTTATGGTAGATGATATGAATGTTTTAGACACTAATCCTGAAAGGTAACATGTGCTGAAGTACAAATTGAGTGCTGAATCCTCAGAGCTAGCTAATGAGGGCTGTTGATTAATGAAGCTCTGAACGTTGTTTGTATATGGTTGTGGAACATCATTGTACTTGTAATAGGTGAATAGACAAATGGAGGATGTAATAAAATCTCTTAAAGGTAGGGTTGAGGATGGGTCTGGGAGTGATAGCGGGGATGAGGAAGATCAAGATCAGACCGAGGGCATTAAGAGTGAGGAAGCTGTAGATGAAAAGCGTGTAAATCTGCAGCAAGCAGAAGGCCCGGAGGAGCCCAGGGTTGTACCTGCGAGCACATTAGAATCCCCAAAAAGTACAGAACAGGAGAAGAGTCTTGAGGTTGAGGAAGCTGGTGACAAAAAGCTCCAGGCACATGTGAATGAAACGTCTTTGAATGCAGATCAAGAAAATTCCATCAAGGAGCTTCACAGCAAGTATCCTCGTTACTCGGAAGAACTTTTGACGAATATGCTGGTAGGTTTCCGAAGAGTTTTCTTAAAATTGAGTGGAATGGTCTGTTGATGGTTTTTAGTTTTTACTAGGTTATATGTTGACATCTGGTGCCTTGACTGTATTTTTTTAGGCTGATCAGGATGGCGATTTGAAAGAGCTTGAAGCACTCTTAAAAACATTACAACGCCAAGAGATTAGAGCTGCTAATCGAAAAATGTCAGGTCCATCATCTTCAAAGGCAACAGATAACACAGATGTTTCCACGGAATCACCACCCCCAAAGCTACAGAATGCCTCTAAGGGCAAAACCAGAGGAAAGAGCGCCAAGAAGAGAGAAAGGGATACAACTTTATCCGTAGGTAGAGTTCACAAAACGCGTCGAAAAACTGCTTCCGACGATGTGAAGGCCGCTTCTAAAACACCAATAAGGGATAACGTAAACTCTGTATCATCTCCTTCAAGTCCGCTTGTAGTTGCATCAGATAGTGACTTTGAGTAAGCCACCAATTATATGGTGAAAGAGGATATCAAGGACAAGCACAGTGGTGTTTTTCTACATTTATGATGTTATTCGACATTTAAAATTTGGGTATACATGAATATTCAATTGTAATTCATTTTATTGTCGAGCAAATCCATTTGAAACGTAGGCTACTTTTTTTGAGTTGCTTACTACTCTGTAATGTGTCCTATTTTTGAACTATTTAGATATCAGTGCGACATATTCATGCAAGTTGAACCCTCGTAAAGATGCTCAAGGTTGTGCGCTTTTTAGCCATATCTTTAAAATGTTTAAATCAATTTCCAGAGTTTCTTGGTTACCTTCTTGGCTGATTTTTTTTTGTAAATCTCTCACATATTTACGAATGATATGTGGTCCATCTTTCTTGGGATCTGGCCGAGTAATTTAAATGGCTACACGTTTTTTTATCTAAATCGAGTAAATGAGATCGTATATGAATGATGTATCCTTGAGGTTTACTAGTATAGGCACGAGCTTTATACTCTGATGTTTTGCTCAGATGTGAAGTCCAGATTTTAAGATTTTAAAGTCTGTTATTTTATTGGATTCCCATTTTATAAAAAGTTATAATTAACAATGGTCTTAAAAGAGGTAAAGAGGAGTTGATAAGATTGTTAAATTGAAATTGTTGAATTGGAAAAATTGTATTTTGATTTGAAGTAATAATTGTTGTATTAAATTTATGTTGTTTAGTATGTGTTAAGTTGGTAATACATAATTAAAATAATAATTGAAATATTGAGATGATGAAAGTTGACTGAGATATAATTTATCACTTATATTTATCAATGAAAGTTTTAAAATTATTGTGAAGAAATATTGATTGTCTAGAATGGACAATTTCTATTAAGAAGAAACAATAGGTACCGATTACTTTTGCATAAAGAATGAATAGGACAATCTTAAACGTGATACATTTAATGATGTTGGAAAAAGCATATGTAAAGTTGATGTTTTAGGGTGATGCAGTAAGAACATATGTTCATTTCATGCTCTTGAAAACAAGACTTATGAAATGTGTTATGGCTACATCTTTTTAGTGAGGCATTTCATGGTTTTTGGTTCCACTTGTTATGCTTTGATGCCCAAGGAACACAAACAAACTTTGTGTAAGGAGTCGAAAGTGTATCTTCTTGGGGTATTTGAATACTTCCAAAGCACATTGTCTCTATGATGAAGTAAATAAAAAGTTCGTACTTTTTAGAGGTTTTTTTTTTTAAGCTTCTAAGAATGACAATGTTGTTGAGTGGTAGTTTGATTGCTTGGACAAATTCATGCATGCAAATATTTTCAAGAATTTGATTATGAGATTTCACATCTTGAAGAGGGGATACCTACCTTGGATCAATTTACGAAATTTCTTTAAGCACTTTGTCCCTCTCATGAAGCTCCAACTATTGATGGAGACAATTTGAGTGATGTGATTGAAAAAATTGGAAGGTTAAATCTTGATTTAGCCCCATTTCAATGAATTGAACAATTTGGACCATCTTATAAAGGTCTTCCAAAATGGCTCATTAAGGCTCGTGAAAGTGTTCATCTTGATGAGGTTGGAAAGACAAGAATAAGAAATTTTACTAGACACAATGGAGGTGATGTAGATGATTTTGATTCAATTGTTGATATGGATATTTCTAATGATTGTGAATTTAATTTGTTTATTGATTTTGAGATTTAGCCCCATATCAATGAACATCACAATTTGGGCCATTTTATAAAGGTCCTCTAAAGTGGTTCATTAAGACTTTTGAAAGTGTTCATCTTGATGAAGATGGAAAGACAAGAATGAAAAGTTCTACTAGACACAATGGAGGTGATGTAGATGACTTTGATTCAACTGTTGATATGGATGTTTTTAATGATTGTGAATTCAATTTGTTTATCGATTTTGAACCAACTTCTTTTAAAGAAGCTATTTCTCATGATGAATGAGAAGAAATGTAAAAAGAGTATGATGCTATGTTGAAGAATGGGAATTGAAAGTTGGTGGACTTTCTATTTGGAACCAAACCAATTGTCTACAATTGAGTGTTCAAAAATAAACCCTCCGTGTACTCCAGGCGGGAGCTCCCTCTATCATCAGCTCACATTTGGATGGAAAAATTGTTAAAAAAGGGCTACCATGGAGTTATAGCCCAATTTAATGCCATCCAGGCCTTCGAATCCAATTCTCTTCGTATTCACCCTGAGATGCAACAGATCTTAAACAACCATCTGCCAGTCTTTGACAAGCCTCATGAGCTTCCACCCTCGAGAGGGGAACATGATCATAGCATTACTTTGGTCCCAGGGGCCCAACCACCAAATGTGTGCCCATATAGATATCTGTTCGCGCAAAAGAATGAAATTGAAAAAATCAAGGAACTCTTGGAAGCAGACGTCATTCATCCCAACATTAGTCGTCATTCATCGCCGGTGGTCATGGTGCTCAAGAAAGATGGGGAATGGCATATGTGTCCATACTTCAGGGTCCTCAATAAGTTGACAGTCAAAGACAAATTTCCCATCTTGGTTGTCGATGATTTGCTGGATGAACTAAATGGGGTTCAATTCTTTACTAAGCTTGACCTTCGCTCGGGCTATCACCAAATTCGCATGAAAGAAGTAGATATTCCAAAGACTGATTTCTGAACTCATGAAGGCCATTATGAGTTTCTATTCATGCCATTTGGTCTTTGTAATGCCCCATCCACTTTTCAGAGCCTTATGAACCACTTGCTCAAACCATATCTCAGAAAATTTGTCCTTGTTTTCTTTGATGACACCCTCATCTATAGTCGCACTTGGGCCACACATCTTCAACATGTAGATCTGCTCTTGCAACTGCTTCGCAAGCATAAATTATTTGTCAAGATGTCCAAGTGCTCTTTGGCATGGAAGAAGTTGAGTATTTGGGCCACATTGTGGGGCGTGAAGGTGTCAGGGTGGAACCCAAAAAGTTCCAGGCAATGCAAGATTGGCCTCAACCAAAGACCTTGAAGAGCTTGAGAGGATTTTTGGGTCTCACAGGCTACTATCGCAAATTTGTCCACAATTATGGTTGCATTGCCAAGTCCCTCACTCAACTCCTCAAGAAAAATTCATTCCTCTGGAATGATGAAGCACAACAAGCCTTTATAGCTCTCAAACATGCCATGTGTTCCACTCGAGTGTTAGCATTTCTTGACTTCACCAAATCTTTTGTGATTGAATGTGATGCTTTTGGTACAGGTATTGGGGCAGTCTTAATGTAGCAAGGTCAACCCTTGGCCTTCACAAGCCAACAACTAAGTGGGAAGAATCTGCGACAATCTACCTATGAGAAGGAGATGATGGCCATATTACATGCAGTAGATACTTGGAGACCATACTTATTGGGCCGACGTTTCCAAATCCGCATAGACTATCATAGCCTTAATTCTTTTTGGAGCAATGCCTATCCTCACCACAACAAAATAAATGGCTCGCCAAAATGCTGGGATATGATTATGAGATCATTTACAAGAAAGGGTGCGAAAATATTGTAGCAGATGCATTATCCCGCCAATTTCAGGAGAGTATCCTGCTTGCAATTTCCCTTCCCATTCTAGAATGGATTGGAGAGGCTTGCAAGGAATGGTTTTCACATCCCTGGCTCTCCCAACTCATTAATCGACTGCAGGTGGATCCAAATTCCATAGCGGGCTACTCGTGGCAGGATGAGATTCTTTGCTACAAGGACAGAGTCGTAATGTCACCAACATTCTTCCCTCCAGAAATTGTACAATCCATTTGGGTTCCAAAAATGTTCAATCCAGCCAGGAAGCCTTCCCTCTGGAAAATGTGCAATTCAGACCAACATTGGGCTTCACCTAAGAAATTGCACAATTCCGACTGACAATGAGGGCTTCAGTCCAAAAATTGTGCAATGCAAGAGGGACAACCAATCTTATTTAGCCTAGAAACTACATAATTGTCTTTCCCATGCGTGCAGACTATTGCATGTGCTCCCAGGTTGACCAGTCCCCTCAAGGACTGAGAAATCTTGGTTTACCCTCAAAAGCCGCATTTTGGCGGAGTTGCACTCATCTCCCATTGCAGGACATTCAGGCTTTTAGAAGACGTATGCTTGCACTCAAAGATCATTTTTCTGGACAGGCATGAAAAAGGACATTCTTACTTTTGTAGTTGAATGCGACGTATGTTAGCGCCACAAAGGAGAAACAGTTAAATCCCCACGCACATTACAACCCTTGCCCATCTCGACCTCAATCTGGATGGAGGTTTCTATGGATTTCATTATGGGTCTTCCAAAGTCAGGAAACAAGTCAGTTATCATGGTGGTTGTGGACAGAGTTTCTAAGTATGCTGATTTTTAAGCCCTACCCCACCCTTTTACACCGGCTTTGGTCGCTCAACCTTTCATGGATCAGATCTTCAAATTGCATGGCATGCCCACTTCCATTGTGTCTGATCGTGACCCAGTCTTCACCAATAAATTTTGGCATGAACTCTTCAGGCTACAATACCCAACTACAACTTAGTACTTCCTATCATCCACAAACTGATGGTCAAACGGAAGCAGTCAACAAATGTTTGGAGACCTACCTTAGGTGTTTCACTTCAGAAAAGCATCATCTCTGGGTACAGTGGTTACCTCTAGCTGAATGGTGGTATAACACAAAATATCATGCTTATGGTCAAATCCCTCCTTCCCCTACTTATATTAAGGGATGCTCGAAGGTACAAGTAGTGGATCAACTCCTACAGAACCGCACAACCATGCTGGCCCACCTTAGAGAGAATTTTCATCAAGCCCAAAACCACATGAAGCAATAGGCAAATCAAGTACTTCAATGCATTGGAGAAGTCGCTTACAAGCTAGCTTTGCCACCCATTGCAAAAATCCATCCAGTGTTCCATGTCTCATGCTTCAAGAAAGTGATTGGGAACCATTGCAGAATTCAAACCAGTCTACCTAAAGTGGATGAAGAAGGGTCAATCTGGCTCCAACCTGAACAGGTTCTTGACACGAGAGCGGCACCTACGTGGCCGCACGATCAAGGAAGTCTTCGTCAAGTGGAAAGACACTTCTTTGGAAGATGCGACCTGGCACTAGCTACTATCCTTTAGCAGTTTCCATAGCTTCAGCCTTGAGGACAAGGCTATTCTTATGGGGGAGGGCATGTTAGGGTCCAACCCTAACTCCCTTATTTATGTGATACGATAGAGTCATAGTTATAGTTAAGAGTCACTAAAGCCCATATTAATAATTGTAAGTGGTTAACCCGCATTTAATGAAGGGACCATAGTTAGTTGCAAATGGGCCATGGTATTAGATAGATGGTATTAATAAGAACCTATATAAAGGATAGAGACTCCCCTCGAGGAGCATCATGTATTATTTTGTAATTGAGCTCAACTCTATTGGAGGCTGCCCCCTCAAAGAGGGAAGTGAACATTGCTTTCTGAATAATAAAATACTTGCTGTTATTTCTCGTTGTTCTATGTTATGGGTATATTTCTTCGCATATTTGGTATTCGGGTATCATTTTGTAGGTTAAGAGCATAACACTCAACAATCTTGTCAAGAGAATTTACTGGCTGCAAACACTCTTCTTTCATTTCTTTTCCTTTAGCAATCAAAACTTTCTGCACACTACTTATGACATCCGAAACTTCTGAAATTTTTAAAAGTTGACTATCATCATCTACTAAATTCATATCGCTATACAAAATGAAAGAATCTAGATTAGTACGTACAACATGGATGGGGTGATTCATTGGTTTTTCTTTGCTACTAATCATGAATTTCATCTTCTTCTATCGATAGAGTTTTCTAAGCTGCCCAAATAATGGGATAGTAGCATAAAAAAAATTAAGTTGTAAGGTTCCTTTCATCTTTGCTCCCCAAGACTGTGAAAGCAACATACCAAACCGAGGAGGGATATCAACGACCACTACATCCATCATCAAATTCTTAGCCAGAATTTGGTCCAAGGACACTACTAAATATTTGATAAGGCCAAGACATTTTACACTTCCTGAATCAAATGAGTAGAGATCATGATAAGGTCGGGTGATACTCAATCTTAGTTTGTCCATAAGGACTTTTGGCATAAGGTTGTGGGAGGCACCAGAGTCTAGCATGGCGTTATGAAGGATGAAATCATGAAGCTTGAGGCTAAGATAGAAAGGTGGAATTTCACTATTTTCAGGACTTCCCTCTAGGGATGGAACAAACAGAATTGCAGGGTCATCATCGGCAACATTTACTGTGTCTGACATCTGGTCTACCTTCAACATTTTAGCAATCTAAAACTTATACTTATCATTCTTTACTAATTTAGTTAGAGGAATTTAAGCTTTCAACTTGGAAATTTCATTCTCTAAACTAAATAAATTAGATTGCTTTTCTACCTCTTTTGCAGCAACATCCTTCTTTTCAATCTGCCCTTTAGCTTGAGATTCTTTCTTATGACTTTCACTTTTAACCTCCTTTTCCTTCCTCACATAGCTGGTAGACGCTTCATTGGTTTTATCCCCGCTCAGTATGACAATCTCCTTTCTTTATTTTGATTTACAGTGGCTATTTCTTTGCTTTGTGTATCTTTCTGTGCATTCTACCTCTTCAGATTCAATGTGATAGGTACATTTCTGTTCCTTAATTTGTACTATTTTTGTAAATGGCTGAGATCATTCTGATTTCGTCTTTGGTATTCTTCAGTTTGCACTGCCCATAAATCATCACTTGCAAGTACAAGATGTTGATGGTATAAAAGACTTCTGAGAAAACTGATCTTCCTCGGTCAAAAAAGTAGGTAGCTCATCTTCTTCAAGGAAATGATTTTCTTCTATAATTTCCTCTTCATCTTCTTCCTTCCCTTCGGTGTAATTTTGCTAAAATGGAGCTCTTACTTGTCCCTAAGGATCTTGATTTCGTTGCTCTTTCTGCTTATTTCTGAACTGTTGTTGCTGCTGTCCTCGGTAATTTTGATTCCTCACTGAAGGCTCCACTTGTCGAGCTGTTATAGACATTCTGTCCATCATTATTTCCATAGTTTTGATCAAAGTATCAAGCTTTACATAAGAAGAGGAAGAGGGATCTTCTTTAAAGACATCTTTCTTTTCAGGTCTCTCAGGCTTTGTTTTAGATTTCTTGATGAGTAGATTAGCTTCAACACTTACTGCATTTCGCTGCATTTCTTCAAGAGTTGCAGGGTCTCTCTCCCTAAGCTGATATGCCATGTCTGGGTCGAAGGCATTAGGATCATAATGGAGAAGTGCTAAACTAGGAGGTTTCATATTGCCATGGATGGAATTATAGACCATATTGAACATTGTTGTGAATTCTTGGAATGTCTCATTTTGATTTCTTTTCATAGAATTTTACGTAGCCAAAATCTGCAGTGGATTTTTCTTTTCTTTCCATCGTGCTAAGAACAACTCTATCAACCTCTGAGATCTATTAATAGAACTAGCAACCAAATTGCGAAACCATTTCTTCACATCTCCGAAAAAACTCTGAGCTATGATTCTCATCTTAGCATCTTCTTGATCAATCTCTTCAAGATCAATAAAATCTATCAATTTGTCGACATGCTATTCGGCTATAATTTATGAAATTCCATCAAACAGAGGGAGTCTTTGGCCACAGTTTTGAGGCAGAGCAACAATTTTAGCAGGTAAGATCAGAGGACCGAACCGAGCCATGACTGCTGGAGGATGTAGTAGAGGTACTACAATGGGTTGTGTAGGTAAAGATGATGACACTAATGGAGGTGGTGGAAGAAGAGATGAGGTAGTTGATGTATTTGGAGATGCAATGGAGGATGAAACAACAGTTAGGTATTCAAGCTGATATTGGATGTAAGCTTTTTCAGTGGTAATTTGAAGTTGGTCAACTAGACTCTAGAGTTTATCAAAGTTTAACCAAAACCCATGATCAGTTTTAGAAAAGAGGGATTTAGAAGAAAGGAGATGAGAATCAAATTGAAAAGGTTCAAATATTACTTCAGAAAGGCAAGACTCAGATTTTGACCTTGAAAGAGATTGTTCTAACTGAATATCAAAAGAAAGATGCTCAAAAGTGAATAAAGTTTTAGGCAAAGAAGTAGTCCTTTTTATTTTTCAAGCCACACTTTTAGAGATAGGTGACTTGAGTTTTCTGAGTAGTTTTTCTGGGTCATCAACAATAAAAGGTGGATTTGGGTCAGGATTTGACCTAGTATGTATTTTAGGAGCCAAAGTTTTCACACCTTAAATTAGATGAAATTTCTTAAATTAGCATATCTTTAGATATTGGAAACTATCACCTATAGAACCAATCTTCTTGAATGCTCTAATAGAACGAATCCCAAGAATGATATATTAGTCGTTTCCTTGGCAAAGACGCCAAAATGTTATCCCCTACAATGTCCCAAGTTGAAGAGGAGATCGAAAGAGGTAATTTCAAACCACTTGCAATTCAACAGCTAACCTCACTAAACCAGAAAGGGATTTCTCTAAGTATTTCATAGTCAATGACTGGAAGAGAAATGGTTTTTCAGCTAGATATAATAGATTTAGTTGAGTTTTTGAAAATTTAGGGTTTTTAGGTTGTTGGACCGGGGATGAGAAAAAACAATTAGCTTAAGGTCTCAAGGGTTTGCAGTAGCAAGCATAAATAGGAGCAAGATAACAATGTCTTGTGATAGATTAAGATTTTGTCAATGTATTGTAGGGTCTTGTGATAGATTAAGATTTTGTCAATGTAGAAAGCTTAAGAAATCATAATGAGCATGTATTACCATGAATTCATTAATCTAGAAGAAGAAATACATAGACATGATTTACAGAGCTTTGAATATAAAGAATTATGCCTATAGTTGTAAGGAAAATAAATGAGGAAAGAAAAAAATATGAGAGATGAATTCATTCATAAGAAACTGACATAGAAAGGAAACAACACCACAAACTCACTGCACAAGTATTCCTGAAAAATAGTTGCAGCTGCTCCTTGATTAATTGTATGAAAGCATAAGATACAAGTCCTCTCCTCTAAAGTCCAACCCTTCTCTCTTAATGATAAATGATACATATAGACTCAATCAAACAACTTCCCCACCTTCAGGGGTCAAATCCCTAAGTGGTGGAACTGTTTCCAAGAATCTCTCAACCAGCAAGTGAGAATGAGAAGGTAAAAAACAAACTCTTCTCTTAGAGTTTTGATTCTTTTATGAGGCCTAATTAACCATAAAAATAACCTATCATGCCAATTTATTTATGGTTACATCATCTAAACTTTGAACTACTAAAGTTACATCACGAGTTTAACTTTGACCAAGTCAAACTAAAAACCTGAGAAATTACACAATGAAATTTTTAATTAAAAACTCAGAAATTTACAGAAGCGCAAAGTCAACTTTTAGGCCATTATTAGGTGCCTTACGAAGGTCAAATTTTAAATATGAGAGAATAGTAAACTAGAATTTCCTGTCTGGTTTCAATAACATCTTGAATTTTTAAAAATGACCCATGGGAAGGCCTTAAAAAATGGATTCTCCTAATGTGTCTCCAAAAGCGCAACACATGTCAAAAAGAGTGGCAGAATGTTGATTTTTGACCCCTTTTTCTCATTTCTCTCAAAATCAGAGCCCTATCTAAGAAATATGATGAAATGAGTTTTGAGAGAATTCCACCATATTTCCAAAAGTGTAAGACACTTGTCATTTGGATCCTTGAGGAAAAAGCGCAGTGCGTTTCTGTGACTAGTCTAATTTCTAAGTTTTTCAACAAAAAATTCACAAAAAACCAAAAAAGCTCTCCCAAAATTGGTCATGAAGTGCAAAATGAGGCATGTCATGCTCTCATGGATTCCTCAGCAAGCATCTCCAAGTTATCTCTCTCTTTTTTTCCCTTTAGGGTTTCCTTTAGCTTGTTTTTCATTTGCTTGAGCTTGATGTTGCAAATCATGTTTCTGGTTTGATAGTGGTGGGCCATGTGGCTCAATAGTTGGTTGTCCCTATTGGCTTTGTCAAGAAGCTAATATAGGTGGCCATTGACCTTACCTAGCCAATACTCTATATCTTCATTGATTTCCAAGGCAATTCTGTCTTCATTGTCCAAGTCTTCATCCAGTGGGTTTTGTTATTTTTCTTTCTTTAATGCCCTTTTGAGACCCTTGGTCCTAGATTTTTTATTTCTGACTTTCTTTTCCCGTTCATCATGTTCATCATGTTCAATCAATGCTTTACCTTTATGTGCTTGCTGCAACATCTTGGAATGCTCTTTCTCCATGATTAGCTATTTGGCTTTAAGCTGACAGTTTTCTTGCTTAAGGAAGGAAATGATGAATCTGGCCCTTGCCATATCGTCCATGAGCTCTTTGATTTGGGAGTTCTTCTCTTTGATAATTTGTTACAAATTTGAAGGTTAATCTTCTACCTCCAAGTCAACTAATTCAAAATCATGCTCAATTAGTTCCTCACCCTATAAATGTAATCCCTGTTGTGCTGATGTAGAAGGCTTGTCCCTTTTCTCAACTTGAGAAGTAAACACAAGCCTTTTTCCTCTCTGATATATTTTGGTCACCTCAAGTTTTGGTGCCTTGGGAACCTCCTCTAATTTGCTTGATGATCCTAGCTCCACTTGATGTGTTTATGTATCTTGGTGATGACTTGATGAAGTAGTTTCATGCCACTGCAAAGTTGTTTCAATGAAGGTATCCCATGCCATGTTTCTTTCCACCAACTGATGGAGGACTACAATATTTATTAAACTGTGATGGAAAAGGCTAGGGTGATGCTCTTTGCATTTCATTTGTACCTTCTCAAACATTTTAATAAGACTTCTACACAAGTAATTGCACATGTTGAGAGGTTTTAGAGCTGTGAAATGCATTAGAAGCCTAATGTGGTATCCATACAATCTGTAAAATATTCCCTCACAGGTGAAAAAATTCATTACAACCTTCATCAATGGCGCATACTTTTCCAACAGGTACTTGAATGGAATTATGTGTGAATGAGCCTCTATGTATGGTGATTTTAAGAAAGATCTGTATTGCTCAAGGTCTAGGCTCATGCCGTTGAACCAATACTCTCCATGATCAGGTATCCCTGTGGCAAGAGACATGGAAGCTATTGAGAATATAAATTCAATCCCTACTCTGATGGATTTTTCCCCTTTCAGATTGGTGGCAATCCATCAATGAGCTGCTCATGAAAACCTACTTCACCCACCCTTGGACAAAACCTTATGTAGCTAAGATCTTCAAAGCACTGTCTAATGAATGGTGAAGAGTTGATTTCATTGCAGTTTGTAGGCTCATACCTCAGGATCCTCCCTCCTTTATGATGTTCTCTTTTATGATGGTGAAGAATCTCCCTCCATTTTGATAAAAACCCTAGATAACAAGAAAATGGAAAAATAGTGAGGAATGAGTGAAATGATGAAATGAGGGAGTTAGGGAAGGGAGATGATGATAGGGGAATTTTGGGAGGTGGATAGGGGTTGTAGAAATCTTATGAAGTTTGAATGGAGTAAAATGAGAGAGGGAGATGAGTAAGGGAATTTAAAAATATTCATGCTAGGAAAATTGTTTAAATAATAGGTATGAGCTAGGGTTTGTGAAAAGGTGAGGTAAACTGAAAGTAAATGAGTTTCATGGTGGATGATATGGTGGTTTATATATACACATAGGTATGAAATGGAAATTCTTAAAGTTTGAAATGTCCCATTTGACAAAACCCACCATTTGCACTAGCTTTGAAGTATGAAATTCATATAAACCCTAGATGAAAAAAACTCACCATTTTCATTTGCTTTGCCTAAAGAAAAGAGACAGTTAGATGATGGTACTTGCTTTTTGAATAGATTAGAAGAGAAAAAAATCAGAATGCAAGCTTAGATTTGGAATTTGGGTGATTTTTGGAAAGTTTCAGGCCACTCTATCTTGAGCGCAACGCCGTAGATAGAAGCGCAACGCCCATACATTTTTGCAAATTTAGCTAGAAAACACGTGTTTTTTCACCAAAGGAGGAGAGGTCACTAAACAAAGGAGGTAAGGATGCAAATGAAATATGTTTGGGAACTTTGGACCTTTATAGGCATAGTATGATCTTCATATGAGTGAAAATGGGCCCCACATACCTTTTCAAAACATGACTTTCACTCTTTTTTAAACTTAGCCACTTTGGAGACTTGAAACCTGAACTTCTTTTACCTTTTTGAAAAGTGAAACTTCTTTCTTTTGGAACCTTGAGACTGTAACCATGAAGGAATTATGAAATCTTATAAAAATTTATTGAAAATAGTTGCTTATCATAACTCATCCTATGCCGGATTTTATGCATGAAATGAAGATGGACCTTGAAACCCTAATGACCTAATGAATACATTAGACTAAGTGAAATGCCAATGATGATGACTGATATGATGAAGACATTCTCTTTATGATGATACACTCATTTGAGTGATGTAAGTGACTATTGGCTTGAGGGGGCCTGACACAGGTTCAGAGTTATTTAGCCAAAAAATCCTTGTACTAATGGCCCCTTTGGCAACAGCTCGCAGAGCGCGGACTGAGGTCTCACCCGAAGCAGTATGGGGGGATGATGGGACCAAGTTTTCACACCCTTGAGATGTCTGATGGGTCGGTTTATTCCAACTGTGAATACCTTCGTGTAGGTCATTGCGTGCACTTTCTTGACCCTCGAGGCCTTTGTAATCTGTTATAATCGCCTTCGTGCAACCCTAACTAGGGGCTAAGGTGCTTTCACACTGCTAAAGCAACGATCTACGCTATTTCCCCAAGTTACACTGCAGATCTTACTTATCTTCTTATAACAACTAGTTATATTCGTGTAAACATATACTTTATCTTATATCCGCTTTATCAACACATTCATATAGGTTTGTGCATCATATAGACAATAGAAATGCAATTTATATCCGACACATTCAATGCACTAAACAGGAAAAAGATACACAGAAATGACGTAAAACTTCTCTTTATTAATGCTTCAATCTGTTACAGGCTTAACCTACCATGCGCACTCAATTATGGACTACCAGGCCTCTGCGTACTCAGCTGCAGAGCCTTCTCCTACTCTACGACCCAAAGACATGAGTCGACGCTTCAACTAAGACTCAATTCATCATCATTAGATCTTACAGACTTCTGTGGTTATTCCCCTTTACAAATTAGAGCCTTGCTCTATTTATACAATCCCATGGTCTGTGAACCATGGTTAGATCTCTAAAGCCGACATTACATTATAAAAATGAGGGTGGACAACCCTATGACTCATTTACAATCTTCGTGCTCTGCAACCACAAACCGCGGAGTCTTTACATCAGATTTGGTCAAAATCTGGGCTTTAAGCCCCAAAACTTGCCTTGGGGGATCCCACGTCCAATAGGCCCCCAACACAAACATCGTGACTTGCCTTCGAGTCACTCTGTCGGTGCAAAGATCTTTGCTTGGAGACCTCCCATCTTTGTTCAAACTGCTACAAGCTCGACAACGCACTGAGCAGCTACCTGTTGTACCTCTTGCACGTGCTGTTTAGAGACCGTTGTATCTGAAATTCTTCCTTGTATCTGCTCCTGCGTTCCGTGCATCTGCGCGAGCTTGGCTTCGTTCGAGGCTGTAATGCTGAATGCCTCATCGATCAAAGGCTGGAAACGCGCCTTCAAAACTGCTTCTCTATGTCATGTTGCATCTACCTGCTCCTTAAGCGCTTTGGCCTATCGCATCCGCGCGAGCCTCTGTGTAAGGGCCATTATCTGCATAGTCCCTTTTATACCATCATATCTTTGCTACATCTCATGCGCCTCTATTTCTAAGCAATGTATGTTTGGGTTATCCTGTAGAGTGGTGAGGACCTCGAACAACTCTTCCCAACATTTTGGTGCAGTCCTTCACTGCACTGTTGATCTCCTCCATCTTGATGTATTGGCACTGACGCGTCGTTCCCTTACCTCTGGAGGAATTAGAGGCTATTCCTTCAACCGCAACTCTACTATCTGAAGGTTTAGCTCCAACTAAACCTTAGCCATCTCTTCTTACGCCTCACGCACCCCTGCTGCTAACCTCTGGATGCACGCCTATGTTGGGATGGCCAACTCAGGGACCATATGGCAGGCCTCTTCAACCACTTGCACCATCTTCCAGTTCTGTGCCACTACCTCATCACACTGCAGGCTCAGTTGTTCCATATTAATTTTCTGCTCACTCAACACCTGTAGTGCGTGGCCCTCCCTAGCCTGTAGTTCTGCGTCACTCCGTCTTGCAGGACATAGAGCATCTCCTGAGGGAGCCCATCCATGTTGATCCCTACTCCCTTCAACGCATTGACTACAGGCTTGTCAGCTTCATTCTCTGTAACCAGTGCCCCTCTGGAAACACTATGGTGTTGGTGATGCAGGCACGGAACATTTCCTCAGCCGTGGTCATTCCTACTGCAAGGCTGGTCGAGAGAATTCCAACCTAAGGAGTGTACACCTGCAACTCCTGGATCTGTGCTCAGAGGGCCCCAAAAACAATCTGATTCTCCTCTGCAAGTTTCTGGAGGGCCTCTATGGTGACTTCGCACACTGTCTCCCCTATATTGTGGAGATCTCCTTCAGTGAAGGTGATCGGGTCGAAAGAAGTCTTATCAGCTTTCGACTTCTTTCACAACCCCACCTGATCTCTGGGGCGCTAGCACTTCAATTATGTAGATTCTATTTCTGGGTTCGTGCCACCTTCCTCTATTTCAGGCTCTTCCTCGAGTGAGGGCAACTTATGGCCCTCGCGCTCCTTCTCTGATGCCTGTTATTGCTTAGCTGTTGTTGCCTCTTTCCTTCTCTTCTCTGCCAACTGCGCTATCTACAGTTTCACCTCCTCCTTCTTCTTTGTGCAGCTGATTTCTCTGTTTCCTTCACAGCAATGGCTGGAGCGCGCCACTCTAGTGGCCATGACTCCAACACTGTGAATATGATATAATCCGTGGCCAGGTTCGGGAGCTGATTCCTCTTCTTCGTGGGGTCCTTGCGCGCCCTGACATACACATGGCGGAAGTTTGCCTTGAACTCCGTGAAGCTTTGTAGGCTATTGTAGACAGTGGGCGATATTTGTAGTTTACGGTTAATACCCATTTTTATGTTCATCTCCATGAACACCCAAAATATCCTACTATCTCAGATCCTTCGCGCATCTTTAGTGGCCCACAACAAAGAGTACTTCGCTTCCTCCAGAAGGTCCCACGCAATTGTGAGGAACTTGCTATCCTCAGGCAACTCCCAAGCTACCAGCACTATGGATAGCAAAAGCCATACATAGTGGAAGTTCTTTCCCTGCTCCTGTGCCTCGCGGCAATTCTCCAGGAATTCCTTGCACAAGTACTTTGACCAGTTAAACTGGGCGCCCTTTGCACACTGTGTGGCAAGTGCTATCACTGGTGCGGGCACCTCATCCACGCGACACTTCCGCATAACCTTGCCAGCCAGTATCTATGTCCCAAATTTGACTACCTTATTGTTGATACTGGAGATTGCGTACCCTCTCTTCTTCTACTCTAGCTTGAATTTTTCCTTCATGGCCTCTGCGATGGCCAAGTCGGTGCTTTTTCCATCCAAAATATCTGTTGGGTCCTCCCCCTTGTAAGGGAGTTGGGTAATTCTATGGATCAGGTGGTCCGTGATGGGGATGGGCTCCTCCAGCCACAAACACCCATCATTCACTAGACAAAGCAACTGCCTGATGAAAAAGATAGTTACTGGGGCGCAATGGTAATGTGACACCAAGAGCGAGTTCAATAACCCTGCTTTCTCTACCCCATGCAACCACTTGTGTGAATCTAACTCTACAACTCCTGCCGCAGTGTTTTTCTTCGGCTTCATGAGCTACGTGGTTTCTAAGAGTGGGAACTTTTCGTGGTCCACAAGATCCTAGTCTTCAAACTTTAGACTCGTCACAAAAATGATATCGTCAGGTAGCAGCGGAGTTTGTAGAGAGCTCTTGCTCTCATCTAAGTCCTTGGGCACCTTTGCCTTTCCCTTCCATGGAGGAACTTACGTGGGCAGTTTGGTCAGAGGGTCTGCACCCTCGGTTTTTTCCTCCATTTCTTCATCCTCCTTCTCTTCCACCAAGATTTCCTCAAGGTCTTCCTCCTCCTCATCGGTTTCTGCATTAACTGCTTTCCCCTTTTATTCCATGGTCAGTTTAGTTCTCAGCGGGTTTCGAGGGGACATGCACACCGGAATCATAGGTTGCTTATCCTTCTTGGGCCTCAGTGTGTGCGGAGATTTAGGGATTTTTGCGACTATTCTGGCACTTTCAGGGGCATCTCCTACTATTATGTCCTGTGCAACCTCTTTAGCAGTCATTTCACTGATATCCATGGCTTCATCAGGTGTGGTCATACTGTTGCTCCACAAATATCTCAACAGCTTAGGTAAGTGCTCAAACAACACCTTTGACTTCAACAAATTAAACGGATCTCAGTTCATAAATATTTGGGCGCGCAATAGCTCAATTCTCAAATGGCTAAGTGTTGTTTGCTGGGCAGCCCTTTGCAATTTATAGCGCCTTTTGAATTTGAATTCGACCGTTCCCCCCAAATCCAATTCATTAATGCTCCCTTGGCAGCAAATTTTTCCAAATCTAGCCCATAAAGCCTGCCTTAAATGTCTTTCGCCTGCTCCATTTGATCTCAATCCAAGCATCACATTGTGAATAGTGACTATAACAGTCACATTCTAGCCAATCCGCGCGGTAGCGCAACCACCCTTGCAATGTTGCGGACCTTGTGACACTTCGCTCCTGCGCGCATTCCCGTCACCTCGCAGCTCTCGGGTAGGGTAGTTTATAGTCCATCACCTCCTTTCAACTGTCTGAAGTGCTAAGACTGTGCTTCCCACAGCTAGTCAAGTGGCCAGACCACCTGTATACAGCTTCAATCGACCTTCAATCACTTTTTCTGGGAAAAGTACACCTTTTAACTTTACTATTTGCATCCCGCACTTTTCCATCTGCATCATGCCACCATCGGTGATCCCTATAGTAATATATGGTCCAATCCACGACATCAAGCTGATCAACTCTCGGTGGTAGTCCTCGAATTTGTCAACATAATCGTGCGCATCTGGTTTTATCACCAAAATTTTCTTATCAAGAAAGTCCTTCTTTATTCCTTCATCAAGCTTCTTGACTTCTTCTTCTGTCATGACGCTTTTCGCCCTTAACCGAACTCTTTCCTTCATGAGTTCTTGGAGCCTAAGATCACCATGTTGGATCTCTTCATCAGGTCGCAAGCATTCTTCTTTTTCCAACTGCACGATCCCTTCTTCTAAGGCTTCACGAACTGTCATATCCACGGGCATTGCTATGCGCGGACTAGGCATAATATACTCCATCGATATTACAACGTTTTCTCCATAGGCCAGCCTGGAAGACATCTGTCCCGTACCTTTCTTCCACGTTGTCCTATAAGCCCACAAAACTTCTGGTACGTGTAGGTGCCAATCACTTTGTTGTGTATTATATACCTTGTTCAGTGCTTCGCACACTTCGTTAAATGCTTCTGCGTGGGTAACCTTCTGCACACTCCTT
Organism: Pinus taeda; assembly: GCA_000404065.3. Lineage (NCBI taxonomy): Eukaryota > Viridiplantae > Streptophyta > Pinopsida > Pinales > Pinaceae > Pinus > Pinus taeda. Next base: position 123,810 of record APFE031721464.1, on the reverse strand, counting down.
CTCTCCACACTCTTTCGCTCCAACTTGAGGGACTGTTCGCTTAATTTCCCCCCCAACACATGCTTATTGACCGTATTCCCCAACGCGAAGTTCATGTGCATTCACGCAGGTTGTTTACCATATGCCTATACCCACTAGGACAGATGCGCACGCGGACCATCCTGTTCATTGTATTTATCTGATAGTTGTATCTTAGGCTTCCCAAAATGCATGCGCATCATTCTCCTATATTCGCGCCAGTCCTCAAAGCTTCATTGGTGTGTACCCCACCACCTCGCGGGCGTATCACGCAGTACCCACTTCAAATCCTGGAAACATTTCTTTCCGACACCTCCCTTTCAAATCTATCCAAGAAAGCATCTACCTCACCTAATCCATCATAAGCAGGTAGATCTCTCACTTCTCTCAATACACAGTGGAATGATCTTGTCATCATGTTATAGTTCAACATGGTTACCTCGTGTAACAAGTTTTTCCATTGCTCTATCTCCTCATTTGAATCCGATGTACATGAGCTTTCGCGCTCCCATGAGATTCGTCCATCTGCAGTGGGATTTACCCAATATTGCTTGTTGGGTGTGGAACCTGATTATCTTCAGTATTCAAAGGTATTGCCGCAATGGACCCTAGTTCGTAATGGGGCGGCAACACTGCCCATAAAATATTCATTGCGGGGGGGTCCAGGGGGGGTGGTTGCAACCTTTGGGAGCCCCCCCCGGGCGGGAAGATCGGGGGCAACGCCCCCAAAGCTAAAAATAGATGTAAAATTGCCTTGTATAATGTTGTAATTTCGTAGTCAATTTGGGTTGTTCATTAGGCGGAGATCTGATTGTAGAAGTTATGTTTAATTTAGGGTTTTTTGCCCTAGAAGGCAACCCCTCACTATATATGAGGGAATTGTATTGCGTCTATGTAGATCTGTATTCTGAGTGAGGAAGAGAGAGGAGATTGAGAGCGAAGAGGGAATTACAGTGGATCTACTATAGGTTGTATCTCTTCAGTTTTCTGGATAATATAAAATGAAGGACTGGTTGTTTCTCCGTGGATGTAGCCCAAACTGGGTGAACGACGTATATCTGTGTCTCTCTTGTCTTATGAGTTTTTTTGTGTTTATATTTCTGCAATATTTTATGTGTTCCATTGCTCTGTAATATCTAATTTTCTAACAACTGGTATCAGAGCCAAAGGTCTATTTGGCTGATAAACTCGCAGGAGAGAAGGGTTCTTGGTTCAAGTGGGAGCAATGGCAGAAGATGGTAGGTTTAGGGTCAAAAAATTTAACGACCAAAACTACTAGCTGTGGAAGATGCAGATGGAAGATTATTTGTATCAGAGAGATCTGTACCAACCATTTAGAGGAAAGGCAAAAAAGTCGACGATAAGTGTCAAGTCATGGTCTTAGATAAGTGTCAAGTCACCCTATGTTTTATTGGGTAGGTGGTAGGATAGGAGTCTCAAAGGTTTAATTTTTCATGTCCAAATAAAGTCTAACATCCTTTTTCCATGTTTCATGAGTCTTACATTCTTTTTAGAAACTCATAGCTTAAGCCATTTTGAAAATTTTTGGAATTAGCCCCGAAACCATGTTTTCTTAGCGTAGATAGTGTAAAATGTCTGTTTTGTGCTACGAAAACGCTTCTCTTTTCGTAGCACTTTTCCGTGCACGCTACAAAAGCATGAATTTGGAGAACAATCTTGTCAAACATCAATTTGTAAATATCCAGTTATAATTTTCATTATTAGGGGTCAGCTAGGAGTCAGTCCTTAAGCATGCCGCCATCCAAACTCATCATTTCGAATTTAGGGCTGATTATGAAAGATAATTTCAAAATCGAAAGGGCTGGCTAGTCTCATCATTTTAGTTTGCATGCAAACCCTCAAAAAAATTGTTTTTGAACAGTAAGATTTGGTAATCTTTCACCAAGGTCTTCCTCATCCATAATTCAACCGAGGCTGACCACCATTGGCAAGCAAGGTTTTTCACTAGAATTTCAAGCGAGGTCGGTTTTGTTACAGGAATTCAGAAGGAAAGATGACAGAAGAGAAGAAATGTCACAAGTCTGGTCATTGCTTAAGAACAGAGCCTGAAAGAACTGATGTCTTAATCAGAGACAAATCAGTTGTAGAAGCCTTCAAGAAACCAGGATGCTGGAAGTTTTGTAAGAAATTGCAGGGAGGACATAGTCAGGTGACAAAGGAGTTTGCACTACATTTCACTGGCTCCAGCACAAAGGTCAGAATGCTGAACTTGTAAATTTCTCTAGAGGTCATAGCCTTGGTGACAAAAATTCCTAGGGGACAAGAGACATGGTTCAAAAACTTCAGATTCGACATGGAACCATGTAAGGTGTTTCTAAAGCTAGAGTTTGTAGAAGCCGACTTAACCAAGGTAGTTCCCAAAGACTACATCAAGGACAACTATACCAACTTGCTCTTCAACATTGAACATTATTTCACTTGTGAAGGCAGATATCACAAGGTTTATTCATATCATTTTAAACTCCTGTTACATTTTATTGGTATGATTTCTCTAGATTTGCCTTACTTCTTATTTCGAAGTGTAGCTAAGATGGCAGATAAATTACAGTTGAAATCTCAAGGATGTGAATCCTCCCTATTTCATCATGGTCTAATTAAACTGATAGTTCTATATGAACTCAAAAGGATCAACAAAGAATGGTCTTCATTTTTGTTTTTATGTGACTTTGGAGCAGAAAAACAAAGTGTAGACATTAACCCTAGGGTTAAAGGAACTCCATCAGTAGAAACCAACAAGTTTGTAATGTCCAGGGAAAAAAGGTATGTTAAGTTGAAACCTAGGAAGCAGGTGAAAGAACAAGTAAGAAAAGCACCAGTGGTCATTCTTGAAAGTCCTAAATCTACAAAGGAAAAGATGCCTGAGGTTAAGGGAATGACACAAGAACAGTCAACCAACAAACTAGTTCAAAAGAGATTGACTAGAAGTCACATTGCAAAGGAGAAAGGTAAAACAATGATCTTGGGAGAAGGTTCAAGCTTGAAGGGTGATTTAAATGATATTTTAAAAGCCATTGATATTGCAAAATCCCCTTTGGTGCAGGCAAATGTGATAAAATTGATCAAGGAAAATTGAAGAAAATGAAACCCTCCAAGAAATTGGAATTTGAGGATGATGTTACAAGATTTGTTTTCAAACCCAGAAAACCCTTAACCAGGCAATCCAAGAAGATGCAAGAGTCCAATATTGAGCTGGGGAGAACAGAAGAAGCATCTTTTGTTCAAGAAGAGTTGATTGAAATTCCATCTCAAAGACCTGAAGGTGACAAAAACAAGTTCCTGCCACTCCAACAGAAAAAACCAGTTACGAGGTTATGGAAGAAAGGTTAAAAGCTTCCAACAATGAAATTGCTAGATTAAGAGTGAGAGCAAGAGGGCATGCTACTGAAATGAAAAATTTCAAAAGGATGAAGGCTCTCTGGGAAGATGAAAAGGTTTCCAAACCAAAAATAGTAAACAGTGAAACTCAATACTTTACCTGGACTGTTCCTGCAATCAAAGAAGCCAGAGTTGTAAGGAAGATTAATGCTCAACTGAGAGATAAAAATAGAAGATTGAAGAGACAAATCAAAGACCTAGAAATACAACTAACCAAATCTGGAAAAGGGTCGATAACAATAATGAAACAGGGTGATGAAAAAGGGCAGTGAAGATATATACGAAAACAGTTTTGGCATATAAAAGGAAGAACAACTGTGAAGACGAAACATCTCATAAGGGTAAGTGGTTTTGATTTTTGGTTGATCATATCAGTCTTCATGGAATTTTGAAAAAAAAAACTCCCAAACTATAGATTTTTGAAGGCCGTGTTGAAAAAGAGCATACACAGCAGTTTCGTAGCGCGCTACAAAACTACTGAAGATGATCATTTAGCACTTATGGATGCTTTTCGGAGGTAAGGTTTGATTAGTTCCAAATTTTGAAGTTGCTGGTAGACATGGGATCATGTATGAAGTCTAAGATGGTAGTGGTGTAGAAAGCAAAGTCCCAGGAAATATTTCATAAATGATATAAAAGCTGTGCTACGAAAATAGAGTATTTTCGTAGCACAATCATGTTTTATCTCTCCTCCATATTTTTGAGTTTCCTTTCCTTTGCACAGGTGGAAAATGAAATGTTAATGGGTTATTAGTGCATGCCACATGTATACCAGAAAAACTACTCGAAGATAAGCAGAAAGGATTAAGGGCCTTAAAAGGAGGAACTCTGTCTCCTAGTTATTAGGACAGTTAGGTCATGACTCAATAGGTTTTGTAACAACACTGTGGACATCATCAAGCTCGAAGACATGGGTTGGAAACTGATTAAACAATGTATTGAAGTCATAGATAAGGTTGTTAAAAGCATGTTTTAGGAGTTTCACGCCTATTTGTATTAAGACTCTTAAAGACAGCTAGCTGTCAAGTTGTAATTAAGTAGTTTGTTTTATGAATAGATAGGTGTTAAAGTTAGGAATTCAAATTCATCTAAATATGGATCACAGTAGCCAAGGTTGTGAAACTCTATATAAAGCTTGAGAATCAAATTCCTTAGGGTTGGAAAATTTTCATTAGCAAAAGAAAGTTGTGTTTTATTGTAAGAAACTGTGGTTTTCATACTTAATACAGAGATCAATTTGATTACTCAAGATTCACAAGGAATTTATGTGTTTGATGTTCTTATGGCCTTGTTCAATTATTTATTTGCAGTGGTATTAGCTTGTGATACTTAGAATTCATTGGAAAATGATCTAACTTCCTTCACATGCTTGTAAGCTATGTTGATTCATTGTGTTACTGTTTTACTTATAAACCTAAACTCTAAGTGCCTTGACTTCCATATTTTGCTGATCATGTTGTTTTGTTGAAGATTATCTTGACTCCATAGCCCAATAGATGTTTGCTAATATTTGATTCAACCAGTCAACTAGTTATACATTTGTCAATTTTGTTTGTAGAGTTAGCCATCTAATCATTAATCAAAAATCTTAAACCTATTGAGAGAGCCATCTCAGGTTGAGGAGGCTAAGCCTCAACCAAAAGATTGGTTTGAAAGAGTTACTCATAGTCTACTTGATCAGCAGCCTATCAAGGTCAGATTTTGTGATAACAACGAATATGAAAGACATAAAATGGGATATTCTCGATAGAAAGGCACTTGGAACAATACGGCTGTGCCTAGCGGTGTCGGTAGCGTTTAATATTTAAAAGGAAATGACAACAGAGGGTTTAATGTTGACATTGGCCAAACTATATGAAAAACCCTTAGCCTTAAATAAGGTATTTCTTATGAAGCACTTATTTAATATGAAAATGTTAGAAGGTGGATTTGTTGCTGATCATTTAAATGAATTTAATATAGTTACCAGTCAGTTAAGTTCTGTAGGACCCTATAAATTATCGATAATTCATTCCAACTGGAATGAGCAATGGAATCTAACCTCCCAGGAAAAGTAGGAGTAACTTTTGATGATGAAGTTAGGGCTCTGTTATTTCTGTGCTCATTGCCAGAAAGTTGGAATGGTTTAGTTATGCCCATTAGTAAATCTGTCTCTGGATCTAGTACTTTAAAGTTTGATGATGTTGTCGGTGCAATCCTTAGCGAGGAAATGCAACGGAAAAGCTCTGGTGAGACGTCACGTAATGCTTTGACTGCAGAGACTAGGGGAAGAAAAATGGAAAGAGGAAAGAACCCATGATATCGCAGTAAGTCAAGAAAAGGCAGATCCAAGTCCAGATCAGGGATAGTGTGCTAGAAATGCGGGAATAAAGGACACCTGAAGAAAGACTGGAAGTCTCCGAAGGGAAAAGAAGGAGACACACAACAAGAAAACAATCATGAAACAAATGTTGTTGAAAATAGCCCCAAGAAATGATAAAAATAGAATCCAGAATATTTCAATTTTAATTTTTCCTTGAATTAAAATTGTGAATTAAAATTCAAATTTAGTCTCACCAACTACTTGGAAATAATTAATTAATTCATTATGGATTAATTAGTTCGAGAAATTCAAGTTAGAATTTTTTCTGAAGTCATGCAAGAGTTATCCCTTAATTAAGGAGATAAGATTGAGTTATATTTGAGTTATAATTAGTTAGTTCAGTTTACTGAGTTAAGTCCAGTTAACTCAGTTCCAAACTATTTGAGGAACTAATTGTGAGTTATCGGTCAGTTGATGCATGCATGCACTCAACCAGTGTACTCCAGATAACTGAAGATTCCCTCATCAGAAACTCATGCATGTCTATTCTGAGAAAGACCTAGTTGAGCTAAATGTCAAGGACAATGTACTATCAGTTGCATGTGTTTTCCTATAAAGGAAAATCATGCATGCAGTCAAGGTAAGGTTCCTTGAGGATTGTGCAGTTTTGACAGTGTGTTAGAGCAGTGTTCCACAGGGTGGAGGAGAATCATCCCAAAGGAACAACGGAAGGAAATAGGAGCTTGGAGGGAATAGAGGAAGGCTGGAGAGCAACTAGGATTTCTTATGAGCATCTGTGAGGATTGTACTGAGAGCTGGCTAGCTGTGAGAGCTAAGGATTTGTATAATTCCTATGTATTTCCACCTTGTATGATAACACAAATAGTGGGGTTTTTAGCTGAGGCTTTCCCCAAAGTATTTTCATGTGTATTGTGCATTGATTCTTCTTCTTTTGGTTATATTGTTCAGCTTGATCTTGCTTAATATTTAAGCTTCCTCAAAGCGAATTGATAGTAGAAGTATATTATAGTATTTTTGCTTGATTGACATTGCATTATTAGGTTAATCTACAGTCAGATTTTCTACATAGTCTTAGAGCGAGATTTGTAGAGAATTTGCAGAATTTCTACATGGTATCAGAGCTAGTTGATCTATACAGAAATTTCTACATGGTATCAGAGCCAAGTTTATCAGAGGCTAGTTTATCAGAGCCAAGTTTATTAGAGCTATGAACAGTCTACGGAGAAGAGAATTCGAAGTTTGAAGTAGGGGGTTGCAGGTGCAAATCGAATTCATGTCATACTTCAAGGTTGGCCAATGGCATTCTATGGCTTGAGACTCGAGTATGCCTTGGAAGGTAGCTCTAATTACATAGCATGGAAAGATCAAATGGAGGCTGTATTATAAGACAATGGCTTGAAGGATTTCATTGATCAAGAAATCCAAAAGCCAAGTTCAACTAATGCACAAGAGTTGGCTGAGTGGAAGAAGTGTGTGGCGAGGGCGAGACGGATCATCCTTGAGGGAGTTCAAGACCATATTGTCTCGAGTCTCCATGGGAAGGATACTCCATTTTCAATGTGGAAGACATTGAAGGACCTCTATGAGAACAATAGCGACCAGAGGAAATTGGCACTCAAGGATAAGCTTCGAAGAATCAAGATGGAGACGATGATACTATTTCCACATATCTGAACAAGCTCACCGCCTGTAGAGATAAGCTTGGAAGTAACAGAATAAATACTGCCGATGATGATATGGTGAACCTCTCTCTCCTTGGCTTTCCAAGGAGTTGGAATAACTACCAGGACTCTGTGAATGGAAGGGAGAAATTTCTAGATTGGGACGACTGTGGTTGGATCTCATGCATGAGGAGATCAGGAGGAGCACACGAGATGGTTCTTCATCCAAGGATGATGATGAAGAAAATCTAGCCTTAGGGAGTAAGGCAAGGAAAGGGAAGGGGAAGGATTTCCATTCCAAATCGAATTTTTCTCATGGAGGGAAGAAGGGTGACAAGTCTAAAGTGAGATGCTTGAATTGTCACGAGATGGGTCATTATGCGACTAATTTCCCATCGAAGAAGTCCAAGGAGGGATCCTCGGATGGATCGGAAGGTGAGGCATTAGCCTCTTAGTTTGAAATGGACTTTACTCTCATCGCATGCATGATGTCATCAATGATGGGCTGTGGTTGATATCTTGATAGTGGAGCCTCATTCCACATGACCGAAGATAAAAGTTTATTAAGTACCTTGGAGGAGAAAGACCTCAAGAAGCACATAGAGATGGGTGACGATGGAAAGCATAGTGTTTCAAGAGTGGGCATGGTTACTTTTTAGAGGGAGCATGGAGCTCCTATCACCTTGACAGGTGTGAAGTATGTGCCTGGACTGAAGAAGAACTTGGTATCGGTCACGATGTTGGAGGGAAAAGGCTATGGTGTTGTCTTATGTAAGGGACAGGTTTTCCTTAGACACATCTCCATGAGACAGGTGAAACAGATCGATTCACGAGTTCAAAACCTGTATGCACTTGAGGTTCAAGATGCATTGTTACACTAAAATTTGTCACCATGACTATCTGCAGTTAGTATGGCTCCATCAACAGTCATACTATCCTCCTTGGAAAAACTCATACATTTGCTCTCCATGTTAAACTTCAAGAAAGAGAGAAAGTCTTTAAAAAACATGTTTATCTCTGGGTACGCAGTTTCTCTCTACCTTACCTGCGT
>APFE031721464.1:63858-101961 GCA_000404065.3 Pinus taeda | reverse complement strand
TTCTAGAAGAGTGTTTGACGTGTAGTGAGCGCCGCCAGATGGTTCATGCATCCCTATGATAGAGGAGCTTATCCCATCAAGAGAGGAGCTACCCCATCCAAAAGAGGGAGTATCCCATTGATGTTGGAACTGAATAACCTCCTCTAGAATACTATAAATACAGGCATTGGGCCAAAGGAGGGAGGTTGAAAGCTGAACATTCTATAGGGTAGATGCTGCTGGAATTAGGACTTCCATTGTAAGCTTGTGAGGAGAGATTACCATCCTTTCTTGGTTCATTTGGAAGTGGGTGAGCTTGTCAAAGTAGAGGAAAACTCTTGCTGGACCCTGGGAGGAACTTGCACAACACCAAGGCTCAGGTTGTAATGGTTTCTTTTGTTTCCTATTAATACAAATAAGTCCATTCTTCTCAACAATTTGTTATTAAGGAGTTGTTTCATATACTCCTTGGTCTATATGTTGAATATGTTTTGTTTTATGAGATATTCAGGTGTTATGTAATCGTTTGATTGTTAGTGTATGCAGGTTTCGAAGTGAAGGAGGAGCTCATCTGGATCAACGAGGCTAGACTGCTACAACAGTGTTGGACTACAGGTAGGATCTAAAACACTTGGTTTCTCGTATGATAATGCATGTTTAGAGAAGGATTGCTCTTAATTGTCTTGTTTGTCACTAGAAAGTATTAGGCTTCTAGGGAGGTTGGTTTTGTCCGCAAGATTAACTCTTTCTGCATGACATGCATGCAAAGCCTTGAGGAGCAAGGAAAATGTTAGAGACTTGGTGGTTGAGAGGGAGAGTAAATTATCTCCCAACATGCAGCCCCAGAAGAAGTCTCAGACAATTGTGGAGGATGCACAATTGGAGAAGCAGAGAGGAGACTGAGTGAAGAGATCCAATCATGCAGATACCTCCATGAGGGGGGGGAATTTCGATCCAAGTGGGGAGAGGGATCACAGGTAGCCATACCTCCAGGTGTGAGGTGGGGTGATGTGAAGTGATAGTCCCATGAAGGCTGAAATTAGGCAGGGTCCATTGAGAGGTTTTATCTCATGCATTGTACCTTGCTACGGGATCCCAAAGTACATAGTAGCAGGAGGAATCGGTGGGATTGATCTAGTTAGAGATCAAAGTGATAGATGCTAGAGTAGTCAGATACCAAAGAGTGCAAAGAAGGATTGACAACAATGTAGAAAGGCTGAGTCAGCAAAAGCGAATTTTTTTTAGTTGACAGAGGAAATAACAGTCAGAGACTTTGATGACAGATGCATCATATTGATTCAGGTTGGATGTTTTTTTTGTTTCTAGAGTTGCTGGAGCAACATCACTTGAGAGAAGTGTTGCATGCATAACATTCCAAAGGTTCATGATCGAGATCGAGTTGAATTCCTTGCTTGTTGAGAGGGAGTGTTGAAAATAGCAACAAGAAATGATAAAAATAGAATCCAGAATATTCCAATTTTAATTTGTCCTTGAATTAAAATTGTGAATTAAAATTCGAATTTAGTCTCACCAGCTACTTGGAAATAATTAATTAATTCATTATGGATTAATTAGTTGGAGAAATTCAAGTTAGAAGTCTTTTTGAAGTCATGCGAGAGTTATCCCTTAAATTAAGGAGATTATCCCTTAATTAATGAGATAAGATTGAGTTATACTTGAGTTGTAATTAGTTAGCTCAGTTTACTGAGTTAAGTCAAATTAAATTAGTTCCAAATTGTTTGAGGAACTAATTGTGAGTTATCAGTCAGTTGATGCATGCATGCACTCAACCAGTGTACTCCAGATAATTGAAGATTCCCTCATTAGAAACTCATGCATGTCTACTCTGAGAAAGACCCAGTTGAGCTAAATGTCAAGGACAATGTACTATTATTTGCATGTGTTTTCCTATAAGGAAACTCATGCATGCAGTCAAAGTAAGGTTCCTTGAGGATTGCACAGTTCTGACAGTTTGTTAGAGCAGTGTTCCACTAGGTGGAGGAGAATCATCCCAGAGGAACAACGCAAGGAAATAGGAGCTTGGAAGGCATAGAGGAACGCTGGAGAGCAACGAGGATTGCCTGTGAGAATCTTTTAGAATTGTACTGAGAGCTGGATAGCTATGAGAGCTAAGGATTTGGATAATTCCTATGTATTTCCACCTTGTATGATAATACAAATAGTGAGGTTTTTAGCTTATGCTTTCCCCAAATTATTTTTCATGTGTATTGTGCATTGATTCTTCTTCTTCTGGTTATATTGTTCAACTTGATATTGCTAAATCGTTAAGATTCAACAAATAAAATTGATAATAGAAGTATATTATAGTATTTTGTCTTGATTGACATTGCATTATCAGGTTAATTTACAGTCAGATTTTCTACATAGTCTTAGAGAGAGATTTGTAGAGAATTTGCAGAATTTCTATAAATGTGACAGGTGATGTGTTGCAAGATGCTTTGATTCTTTCTTTAAAAAATATTATTGATGCCTGGGTGGTAGATTCAGGGGCCTCATTCCATGCCACACTTGATAGGAAACAATTTCATGATTATGTTCAAGGATATTTTGGACAGGTTTGATTGGGTGATGATAAACCCTATAAAATCATTGGAATGGGTATAGTTTTCATAAGACAACAGAATGGAAATCAATGGCTATTGAATGAGGTAAGGCATGTTCTAGATCTGAAGAAAAATCTTATTTCAACAGGGCAGTTGGGAGGTGAAGGCTGTGTGACTACTTTTATAGATTAAACCTGGAAGGTCACTAAAGGATACCTGGTAATAGCAAAAGGAGAAAAGGGTGGTACATTGTATTTATGCAATGGTATTTCTAATTCTATTAATGCTTTAACCTCTACAGGAGAAGATACGACATTGGATCAGGCACATGAATGAGAAGGGGATGCATATTATTCACTCAAGAAATTTGTTGCCAGGTTTGAAGCATGTTGATTTAAAATTCTGTGAGAATTGTGTTTATGGAAAATAGAAGAGAGTCAGATTCCTTAGAGTTGGGAAAGAAAAGAAGAGCTAAAAATTAGAGCTTGTGCGTACAGATGTATGGGGACTTGCTCAGGTATCATCTCTCAGCGGCTCTCGTTATTATGTTACTTTTATTGATGATACAACCATAAAAATATAGATTTATTGTATTCGAAATAAGTCTGATGTATTTGATACTTTCAAGAAATGGAAATCTTTGGTTGAAAATGAGACAGGAAAAAGGTTGAAGTGTCTCAGATCAGACAATGGGGGTGAATATTGTAGCAAAGAGTTTGATAGGTACTATTCATAGAATGGAATTCGCAGAGAGAAGACAGTTCCAGGGACACCACAAGAAAATTGTGTGTTAGAAAGGATGAACAGGACAATCATGGAGCATGCAAGGTGCATGAGATTGCATGCAGGTTTGCCTTTACAATTTTGGGAAAATGCTGTAGACACTGCTGTTTATCTAATAAACTGAGGGCCTTCAAGTTCCTTGGATGGTGGTATTCCAGAGGAGGCATGGACAGGTAAAAAGGTAAACTACTCATTTTTTAAAACCTTTGGTTGTGAAGCCTTTGTCCACATGAATAAAGAAAATAGAGCAAAGCTTGAGGCAAAATCAAAGAAATGTACTTTTATTGGATATGGTGTTAATGATTTTGGTTACTGCTTTTATGATTATGAAAAACACAAAATCATTAAGAGCAGAGATGTCATATTCAATGAAAAGGTTTTGTATAAGGATCAACTGCAGGAAAAGAAAGAATCAAAAGAAAACAGAGAATATGCAGTGCTTGATGAGATCACATAAAAGGTGATGGTTCCTAAAAATCATAATGATCAATGGCCAGAACAACAACCACAACTGCAACAAGCACCTCAAACACCTGAAAGTGGTGTTAGAAGATCTACCTGGATAAGTAGACCCATTGAATGATACTCTCCTTCATTATATTATCTATTGTTGACTGATTCTGGTGAACCAAAATGCTATGAAGAAGCAGTACAGGTAGAAACCAGGAAGAAGTGGGAGCAAGCCATGAAAGAAGAGATGGACTCCTTAGCACATAACTAGACTTGGGACTTAGTCAGGTTGCTTGCAGGTAAAACAACATTGCAAAATAAATGGGTTTACAAGTTGAAGAAAGAAGATGGAGGTAGAAAAAGGTATAAAGCTAGACTTGTGGTGCAATGGTTTGCATGGAAAAGGGTATAGATGTTGATGATATATTTTCTCCTGTTGTTAAATTGACTTCAATCAGAACTATTTTAAGTCTACTAGTAGCTGAAGATTTGCATCTTGAGTAGTTAGTAAAGACAACCTTTCTCCATGGGGATTTGGAGGAAGAGATATATATGAAACAACCACAAGGATATGAGGTAAAAGGGAAGGAGAAAATAGTGTGTAGCTTGAAGAAGAGCTTGTATGGCTTAAAACAGGCTCCAAGGCAGTGGTATCTAAAATTTGACAGCTTTATGTATGAACAAGGTTATACTAGATGTCACTCTGATTGTTGTGTTTATCTCAAAAGGTAAAATGATGGAAACAACTATATTATATTGTTATTGTATGTAGATGACATGCTTGTTGCAGGTTCTAACATGTAGGAAATAAATGTGCTCAAAAGAAAATTGGCGAACTCATTTGCAATGAAGGATTTGGGTGCTGCAAAACAAATCCTTGGTATGAGAATAACTAGAGACAAGAAGAATCACAAATTAACATTGTCTCAAAGTGAGTACATAGAAAAGGTGTTGAAAAGGTTTAAATATGTAGAATGCAAAACTAGTTATTAATACCTTTGGCTAGCCATTTCAATTAACTAAGGAAGAGTGTCCCAAGGCTCAGGAATAAAATGGCTCATAATGTTTTAAAGTTCCATATGCATCAAACAGTTGGAAGCTTAATGTATGCAATGGTCTCACAAGGCCTGATATTGCACATGTAGTGGGGATTGTAAGTAGGTACATGAACAATCCAGGAAAAGAACATTGGATGGTGGTGAAGTGGATTCTCAAGTATTTGAGAGGTACCACAAATCAAGCATTATGCTTTGGTGGTTCAAACATTGCTCTACAAGGATATGTTGATGCAGATATGGCGAGTGATATAGATAATAGGAGGAGCACAATAGGGTATGTGTTTACTATAGGTGGAATGGGTGTCAGTTGGGTCTCAAAATTGCAAAGTGTTGTTGCACTCTCAACAACAAAAGCATAGTATGTTGCTGCTACAGAGGCTAGTAAAAAAATGATTTGGTTACAAAGGTTTCTGGATGAATTGGGTAAGAAGCAGGAGTTGAGCAGGTTATACAGTGACAACCAGAGTGCCATACATCTTGCAAATAACTCTGCATTTCATTCCAAGACTAAACATATACAGCTCAAGTACCATGTAATACAGTCAGCATTGGAAGATGGGTAATTGAAGCTAGAAAAGATACACACTAGCCAGAATCCTGTAGATATGTTAACAAAAGTTGTAACCAGGGAGAAATTGAGAATCTTCTAAGTTTCAATTAGTCTTCAAGTATGATGAAGAAGATGAGAAACAACCAGTTCCAAAGTGGAGTCATTGTCCAGCAAATGAAGTAGTGGTGGAGTTGTTATAATCAATCTCCATGTGGGAGATTGTTGGGTGTGGAGCCTAATTATCTTCTGTATTCAAAGGTATTGCCGCATTGGACCCCAGTTCATAGCCATAAAATATTCACTGCAGGGGGGGTCCAAGGGGGGGCTACTGCGACCTTTGGGAGCCCCCCCTTGGCGGGGGGATCAGGGGAAACGCCCCCGAAGTTAAAAATAGATGTAAAATTGCTTTGTAAAATGTTGTAATTTCGTAGTCAATCTGGTTCGTTCATTAGGCAGATATTTGATTGTAGAAGTTATGTTTAATTTAGGGTTTTTTTCCCTAGAAGGCAACCCCTCACTAGATATGAGGGATCTGTATTGCGTCTATGTAGATCTGTATTCTGAGTGAGGAAGAGAGAGGAGATTGAGAGTGAAGAGGGAATTACAGTGGATCTACTATAGGTTGTATCTCTTCAGTTTGTTGGATAATATAAAAGGAAGGACTGGCTATTTCTCCGTGGACATAGCCCAAACTGGGTGAACCACGTATATCTGTGTCTCTCTTGTTTTATGAGGTTTTTGTGTTTATATTTTTGCAATATTTTATGTGTTCCATTGCTCTGTAATATATAATTTTCTAACATTGCTCTCGCGCGGTTATCTTGTAGATGCAGTCCAAATCATCATTGCTTTCATTGTCGCGCAATGGCTTAGTATAGTATGATCCCTTTGCAAGGTCCAAGGGTATAACTACGCACAGAGACTTCTTCTCAAAAATCACCTTGCGCTTCTTCAGATTAATCACCCCGTTCATGTTAGTGGCCCAATCAATTCCTAAGAGTGCGGGGTAGGGATTGTTGTCATCAACAATCTCTATCACTTCAAAATTTGCTAGCACACTTGCCCCTTCAATATCCATGGTGATTCCCTGCAATCTCCCCATAGGTATTATATTTTGCTGGTTCACCATTCAAAGCTGGATAGGAGACCATTGCAGCGTAGGCCTTCCCATGCGCTCCCATGTCTGCTTCTGCAGAACATTCGCGTTTGATCCTAGGTCCAGAATTACTTGACCCATCTCATATTCTCCAATCTGCATGGTCAACCTCATTTCTATCCCTGTCCTCGTTGAATGCTTTCTAATCTTCTCGAATACATGCGGTTCTCCTAGCGTAGTCCTAGCGCATCTGTTAATGAGTTCCTACAATCCTTTTATAGCCTTATTCTCGCGTATCCTAGCTATTAGCGTAGGACAATCCTCCATCTCATGATCAAATAAGGTACAATATAGACATGATGGACGCATTAGATTCGTACAATCACAGGCATAATGTCCTGTCCCTCCGCAATTGTAGCATATAAGCTGCCCACGACTTCTTCTAGGTCCTCCTCCACCTCGGCCTCGTTCGCACCTCTGAAATCCAGTTTGCGCCACTCCTGCGTTCTGGTCAAGGGGCTGCGATTCTGCTTGAACTTTGTAGGTGGGAGTTCTATCCGTCATCAACTCATATCTTCTACAAGTGTGCTCATTGTGTCCAACTGATCTACAAAAATTATAGAACAACCATTGCGAATTCTGTATGTACTTCTGTAAGAAATGACAATTATCCGTAGCATGATTTCCTCCTATTTGACAAATTGCGCAACACAAAGCAAGCACCGCGCTAGGTCCTACTTGTGCCTCTACTCCTAATAGCATCAGTCCTCCTCTCACAAGGTAATTCACGAACACTGGGGAGTGGTCCTTGTCATGACCCTGACCCTTACATTTAACGCACCATACCTTTTTTCACACTTCTGGTCGGGCTGTACTGTCTTGTTTCAGACTCTACATCTCAAGGCATAAGTTTCTCAACTGCGCGTGGATCTGATGAACTCCCAATTTAGGATCCTGTATCGGGGTCTCATGTATCCTCATCATAATCTCCAAGGCCTTTGCTTGAGTTGTTAACCTCTATTACGACAATGCGTTCCTAAAATACAGCGTTAGCGATGCTACAAACCATTTGCGGTGCTGTCCATCTGTCAAAGTCATATTAGCTTCATGAATTGTGCACTTGAGCCTCTGATCTAGCTCCCTAGGAGTCTCGCCTGGTAGGATTGTGATCTCTTTGATTCCAATGATCGACTACGACTCTGACTTCGCCCTGCTAAATTCTCTGTTCAGCGCAGTTTGGATATCTGCGATCTCCGCATTCGGATTGTCATTAGAATGCTTAATGTACCAGGGCAGCACGTGATATTGCAGAGCGTTGACCAGCATCGATTTCTTTATATTATCATTTATAACTCCCTGCACTTCCCATACAGATCTTATCGCAAACCAAAACTGATCTGGATCTTCATTTCCTACTCCCTTGAACACATGAAACTTTATCGCGCTTGCCATATTGACTCGCGGTGGTGGCGGAGGTGGTATGGGTGAATATGGAGGTGAAGGCAGTGAAGTTGGTGGTGGTGTGGGTGGGGGCAGTATGCGCGGAATCCTCTGTCTTATCAAATTGATCGAACTTCGTGGCGAGACCTTTGCAAACTCTTCCTCGTCCCTTCGCAGAGGTGAAATCAAAGGACTGTTCTCTAGTCCCTTACTTCCATCATTTCTGTAGGTTTTTCCACTTCACGTAGCCTCAGACATCAAGGTAGTTGCATAACCCTCTTTTCACACAATAAAGTTTTAATTCAAGTATTCAGATACTTTACGTACTTACCTTGTGGTCCTTTGAGAAAGCATCGCTCTACCTCGCTGTAGCTAATTGAAGTATCCACTGCGAACTCAGTAATGAATCCTCCTATAATCTGATCGAGCCAGTGATCAACAATGTGCATGATCTTATCCTCTGATGTTTCCAATCTGTACACCAACTATGGGGTCCACATAATAGGATTTTCGAGCTTCCACCTTCCTTGGCTATCGAATAGCTTCGCGATCCACTCATACAACTCAGTAGGGAAAGATGCGAAGAAAATTTCGTGGATATCTGTGTACAGGTAGCAGTCTAACCACTCTTCCTTTGACAGTCATGGATTCATGTTCTCCTACACTGTGAAATTGTGAATCCTCTTGTCCAACCAAACTTCAATTTCCTTCTTAGTTGGATTCCAATGGTACGACATCAGACATCTCTATGAAGATTCCGGTCCTGGCAACAGAACCATTTGTTGGCTTCAGGGGCCTGACCCAGGTTCAAAGTTATTTAGCCAAACAGCCTGCGGAGCGTGGATTGGGGTCTCACCCAAAGCAGTATGGGGGGATGCTGGAACCAAGTTTCCGCACCCTTGAGATGTCCGAGGGGTCGCTTTAGTCCAACTGCAAATGCCTTTGTGCAGGTCACTTCGCGCAATTTCCTGACCCTCGAGGCATTTGTGATCTGTTATAATCACCTTCACGCAAACCTAACCAGGGGTTGAGGTGCTTTCGCTACTAAGGTAGTGATCTGTGCTATTTCCCCAAGTTACACCGCGAATCTTACTTATCTTCTTATAACAACTAGTTATCTTCGCGTAAATAGATACTTTATCTTATATTCGCTTTATCAACACATTCATATAGGTTTGCGCATCATATAGACAAAAGAAATGCAATTTATATTCGACACATTCAATGCATAAAACAGGAAAAAGATACACAGAAATGATCTAAAACTTCTCTTTATTAATGCTTCAATTGGTTACAGACTCAACCTATCCTACGCACTCAGCTGCAGGGGTCCACGCACTCAGCTACAGACTACTAGGCCTCTGCGCACTCAGCTACAGAGCCTTCTCCTACTCTACAACCCAAAGACACGACTCGACGCTTCAACTAAAACTTAATTCATCATCATTAGATCTTACAAACTTCTGTGGTTATTCCCCTTTACAACTTAGAGCCTCGCTCTATTTATACAATCCCATGGCCCGCGAACCATGGGTAGATCTCTAAAGCCGACATTACATTACAAAAATGAGGGTGAACAACCCTATGACTCATTTACAATCTTCGTGCTCTGTGCCTGCAAATCGCAAAGTCTTTACAATAGATTTCGTCAAAATCTGGGCTTTAAGCCCCAAAAGTTGCCTTGGGGGATCTCGTGCCCAACATGAGAGATTTTTGAGAAAATAGAAATAAACCTAGACAAACTAACCAGTGACCAAATTTTATTTTGAAAACCTAGTGACATGACAAAATTTTACCTTGAGACCCCTAACAACTTGGTAAAAGAATATTTGATCACTGGTGATAGGAAACAATGAATGATACTAACACCTTCCAAACTTTAACAATTAATGTTTTCTAATATTTGAGCCCCAAAGGAGACCAACAATCTGATGGGAAGAAGAAGGGATTTGGTAAGAAGAAAGATAAGGCTAGGAGAGGGAATGCTAACAAGTCCAGTTATGATACTAGAGAGGGAAAGAAGGAATTGAAAAAGAAATTAAAGTTCCCTTGCAAGTTTTGCAGTTGGGATCATCTTACCCATATTTTCCCTAAGATTCAGGATGCTCATTTCTTGTTAGCTCAACAGGGTTCTTCAAGTTCCCAGGCTGTGTTGACTAACCCTTTAACCCAAGGGTAGTAAATGCTTGCTGGCACTAATGTTGGTACTGCAACCCCCATAGGGGGCAACTAGGAAGGGGAATCTATATCGAATGTCTATATGGTAATGTCTCATTTTGATGTCGCTACAAGATCACAATGATTATGGTGAATCGAAACCTTCTAAGGCTAAGACTACTTCTGATATTCTAGAGCCACTCCATATCAAAAGGCCTGTAGTTGAGTCTATACCTCAGATGCCGAAAGGCTCTACAAAACATTCAACTATTAATCCCAATGCTAGGGTTTCTTAGAACTACTCTATTGTTGCATATCTGGCTCAAAGCCCCTGTGTGATGTCAGTGTTAGAGATACTCCAACCATGACCTACACACAAGAGTGCATTGCTCACTGTGATCAGAGTAGTGGATCCAAAAATATCTCTTGTTATAACGTTTTATATGTTAAGTGATAAGAAGAGACTCCCTCATCACATGACTTTCCAGATTAAATCTACATATCAGAAAATGAATATCTTTCAAACTATAGTTGATGAAGGGGCTTCCACACGTGTCATGTTGATGTCATGTTGGAAGGCTATTAAATCTTCAGAACCTATTCCTTCCCCTACTCTCCTTACCACATTCCATGGTCATTCTCATAGGCCTCATGGAATTATTCTAGACTTTCTCATATGTGTTGAGGGAAAGGTTGTCAATGTCAAGGTAGAAATAGTTGATTCCAATATGGATTATAATATTTTGTTGGGTTGGAATTGGGTTTATGTAATGGATGTTATTGTTTCATCGTTGTTTTGCATCATATGCTTCCCCCATGAAGGGAGAATTGTTACAATTGATCAAATGGATTATTCTCCTAATGATCCCAATGCATCTTTTGATTCTACTATCCCCTTGGTGAAGAATACCAAGCAACCTATGGAGAATTTGGGAGTTGGAATGTATTCCTCATTGATGGGTACTTTTGATCTTGCTTCTTCTATTGCTCATGTTAATTCCATGTCATCCTCCAAGGTCATGCCTCGAAGAGGATACTTCAGTACTCATTATTTTTGTGATTCTTGGCCCTTACTCCCATCTACTGCCACATTAGAGGAAGGGAAAGTAGGTGGAATGGCATACCCTATATCTGTAGCAAAAATCATGTACCAATATATAGTAAGTTCTTCAGATTCTGATCCCATTCCTCTCCCATCAGAGGATTTGGATGGTGATATGGCTCTAGTATAGACTCTTGACTCTACTTCAGCTCTAGAATGACTTGATATAGTCTTACCATTTGAAGAGGAAATCCTAGAAGAAATGACTAGTGTAGAAATACCATGGGATGATTTTCATCATCGACCATATTTTCTCCCTAAATTGCATCAAGTTGAGTCAATTATGTCTGGTCCTTCTTCAACTAGAAGTGTTCACAAAATGTTAAATCCTTTGGCCCCATCACATATTTTTGCCAAAGCTAATATGTCAAATATTTCAGAAATTAGTCCAGTGAACATCTCCAGGAATCCCAATGTTATAGAAAATATCTTCATTGGAGCTGCATGTTCCCTCCTAGAAATCAAGATTTGTATCAAACTCTTTAAATAATTTCAATATGTATTTTCTTGGTCTTATGAGGAAATTACTGGAATCGATCCATTGGTAGTTGAACATGAGATCAAGACTTATGAAAAAGCTAAGCCTGTATGGGAAAAGATTCGACTGATAAATCGTAGGAAAGAAACAAATATTAAAGCATAGGTTGAAAAGATGCTTAAGATGGGTTTCATATACCCCGTTCTATTAACTAAATGGGTCTTAAATCTAGTCCTTGCTGATAAAAAGCAAGGAACAATCTAAGTGTGCATTGAATTTAGGGATTTGAATAAGGATTGTCCTAAAGACAATTTTCCCTTTCCATTTATCAATCAGATCATTGATGAGTGTGCTGGAAATGAGGTATTATCCTTCATGGACAATTTTTTAGGATGTAATCAAATAACTATCCATCCTGAAAATCAACACAAGACATCATTTATTTTCTCTTGGGGTACATTTTCATACAAAAATATTTCCTTTTTCCTTAAAAATGTTGGAGCGACTTTTCAGTGGGCCATGTATTATGCTTTCCATGACATCAAGCACATTATAGAAGCATATCTAGATTACCTAGCTATTCATTCTCGAAAGAGAATTGATCATCCCAATCACCTTCGTTTGGTTTTTGAATGATGTCGTTATTATAAGATCCAGTTGAATCCTAATAAATGTGATTGCTTTGTCACATCCAGTCGGTTATTGGGATTCATTATATCCAATGAAGGGATTCATGTTGATCCATTCAAGGTTGAGGCAATACTTCAGTTTCCTCCCCTGTCAACTGTTCATCAACTTCAGAGTCTCTAAGGTAAAGCCAATTTCTTAAGGATATTTATCATAAATTACGTTGAGACTATGAAAGGATTTATGCGATTAACAAAGAAAGGAGTCCCATTTGTTTGGGACGATTTCACTCCAATGTCCTTCGATGCTTTGAAAAAGGTATTAATCTCTGCTCCTCTTTTGAGTCCACCCGATTATAGCAGGGATTTCCTCTTATATTGCACTGCGGAAAAATCAACCATTGGGATGGTTCTAGTTCAGGAAGATCATGCTCTTAGAGAGAATGTGATTTATTATTTGAGCCAAGGCTTAGTTAGTCCTGAACTTCAGTGTTCTCATATAAATAAATTAGATTTGGCAACAGTTTATGCTGTCCAGTGACTTCGTCACTATATTTTTCTTAGAATTTTTTTGTGTTGGCCAATGTTAACACATTTCAGTTTGTCCTCGATAGGCGAGTGATTGGGGGAAAATATAATAAATGGATTTTCATATTATAGGAATTTGGTTTTGATTTCATGTTAGACAAGTCCAAAAAATATTTAATATTCGTAGAATTGATCTCAGAGTTTCCTTGTGAAGAATATGTTGTTTATGAAGAGTCATTTCCCGATGAACATCTCTTCCTCATTTCTTCACGAGATCCTTGGTATGGAGACATCATAGTATATCTCCATACTTCGAAGTTTCCTCTGTCTTTTTCAAAGGATGAACTCTGAAAATTGCGTCACCTAGCTAAAAATTATATTAATATTGATGATACGTTTGTTGAGAAATGGCAACAAGAAATTCCAGTTTAATTTGCCCTTGAATTAAACTGTGAATGAAATTCAAATTGTATTCTCATAGCAACTTAAAATAGTTAAATTAAGTTTATTAAACTTACTTAACTTAGGAAATTTGAGTTGGAAGTCTTTTGGAAGTCATGTATATGTTCTACCTACTTTGTAGGAGTCTAGTGTGAGTTCTAAAATAGGAGATTTAGTTTCATGAGTCAGCTCAGTTAAATTAATTCTCAAACTGATTGAGAGAACTAATAGTGAGTTAATAGTCAATGGTGACACTAATGAACTCCACCAGTGCT
Source organism: Pinus taeda (assembly GCA_000404065.3). Taxonomy (NCBI): domain Eukaryota; kingdom Viridiplantae; phylum Streptophyta; class Pinopsida; order Pinales; family Pinaceae; genus Pinus; species Pinus taeda. Next base: position 88,434 of record APFE031721464.1, on the reverse strand, counting down.
ACTCTAGTTAACTGAATATTTACTCATCAGAAACTCATGCATGTCGATTCTAAGAAAGACCCAATTGGTACTAGAGTGCAGGGACAATGCATTATTTGTTTTATATTTTTCGAAGTTGCACTGATAGTGCATGTAATCAGGAACTAATCCTTGAGGGATTATGCTATTTTTAGAGTCTTTATTTGCCTTTAAATACAAGCTATCCTTCATAGGAATTACACATTGGAATAGAGACTTGGAGAGCTTGTGAAGAGGCTAAGCTTTGGCCTTGAGCTTTATTATGAGTTGGAGATTGAATTTACCGAGTGCTAGGATTGTTCTAGAGAGAAAAAGCATTGTAATTTCATCTTGATTTTCTGGATTAATACAAAACAGATAGTGGGGTTTTGAGTTGTCGCTTTCCCCGGATATTTATTGATCCAGGTGGATATTGGTGGCCACCCGTAAATTCCACTTGGACCCCCACCATTGCTTCTTTCAGTTTTTCAATTTCCTTAATTGTAGCACAGTTTACTATTTTTGGCATTTTTTGGGTCCTAAAATTCCGGAGCCATTTTGAGGCCCTAAACGACGTTTTTTAGGAAATCTACCGCCAACAATTTTTTGTCCAAAATCATCTTTTCCATCATAGTCCTCGGATAGATCTTTCTAATGGGTTATCATGCGCGTCAAATGGAGATAATATGACCAAGTCACAACCTCGGGAAATTGGCTATCCAACTCACCCCAACGAGGCCCATAAACTCTTGGTGTTACATCTCCTCGGGTTATGGTTTTGGTTTTTTAGGGTTTTCTCTTATTGTTCAATAATAAAAAGGCCCTTGAGCCTCATTGTAAGGAAGTTAAGAGGCATGTAGCTGCCACATTTCTTCTCAGAGATAAGCTACCATCGCCCTAGCTGGTTTATTTCTATTTCTGTTTGTAAGCATATTTCAGTATTTTACATTAATGAAGAGAAGTATTATTTCCACTGCATCTCTGTGTTTATGGTTATCTCTGTAATATTTTGTGTTCCTGTTTAAATCCAAATCAGTGGTATCAGAGCTAGGTTTGCTTTTTCTCTATTTTTATTTGCATGTCCCCAACAAGGTTGGGATATAAGGAGTTAGGGCTTGAACTGGTCAAACCTTTGGAAGACCAGCCTCACAAATCTCGACGACCTCCCATGGCGGATGAAAAGAAAGATGAGGGGGCAGAAGATCCTATCAAAATCTTGTTCAAGGAAGCCCTCGAGCGACAAAGGAACGTGATGATGGAAAACTTTGCTCAGATCCTTCAGCGGCTACCTAGGGGTGACGCATTGGCTTCCAACAACTACTCTGGAAATGTCACACTGTTTAAGGTACAAGTTAATTTTGAAATCCCCATATTCTAGGGTCACATAGACGCAGATGCTGTTGATAAATGGTTAAATCTGCTAGATGGGTATTTTTCTGTTCATGAATTTTCGAGTTGGGAAAAGATTGTTTTCGCTCTTCTCAAAGTAGCTCCCCACATCAAGGAGTGGTGGGAAACCTACTGCGAGCAGAAGGATGAAAGTACGGGCTCACTATTTTTAGCCGCACCTACTTGGAATTCATTCTGGGATGCCATCAAGGAGCAATACTACCCTATCAAAAGCTATGAGGACAAATATATAAAGTAGACCATGCCGCGGCAGGGAAGGGACCAAGATGTGTCAGAGTTCACAAACATTTTTCATACTCTTCGCACACAGTTGGGTATCAAGGATTTTGAGCTACATTTGGTACTCAAATACCACGACTACCTACATAGATACATCCATGAAGAGATGGAGTTCCTGAACATCTCCTTGCTCGGCACAGTGTACAGATACGCTGTCAAAATCGAGCAAAAGTTCAAACAGAAGAAGCGAGATTTTGGATCTGCAAAACCGAAGACCAAAGGACAAAGCCAAGGCGGGGTGACCCAAGACAACCCGTCGAAGCTGCAAGAAAAGAACAATGCCACAAAGTCAAAGAAGGACACAGGAAAGTGGTGTGAGTTCCATAAGAGCCCCACTCACAACACAAGTGAGTGTCGGACCAAGCAGTCGCTTGTGGCCGATTTGAAGGCTTCAGAATCAGATGCATGTTCCGACCTTGAGTCAGAACTCGACAAGGGGAATGGAAAAGGAAAGAAGATCATTGATGTAGAGCCCAATGCCACTGTTGCAACTGCTAAGATCCAGAAGAATGAGCCCGAAGATCCAGAGGAGGGGGAGCGTATTTTCCACTCACAGATGTGGGTGAAGGGTTCGCCGCTGCAATTCATTGTTGAAAGTAGGAGCCAAAAGAACCTCATTTCAGCAGAGGTTGTGAGGCGGTTGGGCCTACCAACTACACCACACTCGCAGCTGTATAGTATCGGGTGGCTTCACCAAGGACGCGATCTTTGAGTTCGCCATCAGTGCCTCCTTCCTTACAGCATCAAACCCTTCACATACGAGGTATTGTGTGATGTTACACCTTTGGATGTTTGTGATGTACTATTAGGCTAGCCATACTTGTGGAGGTGACATGCTATGTATGAGTCAAGGCCTCGTGCTGTCATTATTTCTTTGTGTAATTCATTATACAATATACCGGAGGTAGCCCCACCTATCGCCACCTCTTTCATCATTGCCAAGAAAGGCAACAAGCTCATCTCCTCGACTAGGAAATTCATTTTCTGTCTGGTTCCTCCCAAAGTAAGGGGAAGATCGTCACCACATCCATGACCCCCATGAAGGGTTCCTCCACGCAACAACAACAACAAAGGGATATCATCATGACAGAACACATGAACAAATTCTCCTCACCCACAGGGGTACCACCCAAGCTTCAGGTGGGAACCAAATTCTGGTTTCATCTGCAGAAAGAACGCCTTACAAGAGCCCATCAGAAGCTTCAACCCTGCTGACATGGTACTTACACCATTACCAAGGCTATGGGAAATAATGATTTTGAGCACAACATTCCTCCATTCCTTCACCTGCACCAAGTGTTCAATGTGTACCACCTTCGACCATACTTTCCATGATTACTAGACACATCTGACATTGCAGAACAACTCACACCCATAGAGTTGAATCCAGATTACATGGAACAAGGTGCAATTGATCGGATCATGGACACACAGATCAAGCATACACGCCAGCAGAATATCCAACTGTATCAAGTTTTAAAAGCAGGCCAACTCTTTCACTAGGGCAAGTGGCTCACCAGGGACCAAGTTCAATAGAAGTTTCCTCATCTCATGGAGGTACTCAATGCAATGGGGACCATTGCTTCCTAAGCGGGGAGGAATGATCCAGGTGGATATTGGTGGCCACCCGCCAATTCCACTTGGACCCCCACCATTGCTTCTTTCCGTTTTTTAGTTTCCTTAATTGTAGCACAATTTACTATTTTTAGCATTTTTTTGGGTCCTAAACTTCCGGGGCCGTTTTGAGGCCCTAAATGACGTTTTTTGGAAATCTACCGCCAACGATTTTCTACCTAAAATCGTCTTTTCCATCATAATCCTCTGTTTGGAGAGATCTTTCCAACGGGTTATCATGCGCGTCAAATGGAGATAATATGACCAAGTCACGACCTTGGGAAGTTGGCTGTTAAACTCACCCCAACGGGGCCCATAAACTCTTGGTGTGACATCTCCTCGGGTTAGGGTTTTGGTTGTTTAGGGTTTTCTCTTATTGTTCAATAATAAAAAGGTCCTTGAGCCTCATTGTAAGGTATTTCAAAGGCATGTAGCTACCACATCTCTTCTCAGAGATAAGCTATCATCGCCCTAGTTGGTTTATTTCCATTTCTGTTTGTAAGCATATTTTAGTATTTTACATTAATGAAGTGAAGTATTATTTCCACTGCATCTCTGTGCTTATGGTTATCTCTGTAATTTTTTGCGTTCTTGTTTAAATTTGGATCATTTATGTGTTATGTTCCTTTGATTTTCTTCCTCTATTGATTAATTTTTCTCAATGTTAGTGGGCTTCCGCTGTAAAGAGTAGTAGATTATTATCTCTTGCTTTAGCAAATTGCATTAGCTTGTTAATCTATAGGATTTTCTACATGGTATCAGAGCAACATTGTTTTTTTGGGCCGAGAGTTTGCAGAGAAAATCTCAGAATTTCTATGAATTTTTTTTAGAAACAAATTGCATATATGTATTCCTCGGGAAACGATACCCAAATTAAAAAAAAAAATCGGCCGAATCAGAGTTTGGATGAGGGAGATATCGTTGATTTAAAATCAGCTCTCTAGAGGAGATTTCGAAGTTTTGAGTTTATGGGTTATAGGTGAAAGTTGAATTTGCAATACATACTTCAAGATCAGCAAATGTCATTCCATGGGTTGAGGCTTAAGAATTCCTTGGAAGGCAACTAAAATTTCATATCCTGGAGGGATAGGATGGAGGCTGTGCTAGAGGACAATGGCTTGAAGGAATTTATTGAAAAAGCAATTTATAAGCCAATACCTACTGATGCATAGAACTTGGCCGTGTGGAAGAAGTGTGTGCCCAAGGCAAGGCAGATAATCCTTGAGAGATTTCGAGATCATATTGTCTTGAGTCTCCATGGAAAGGAAACCCCACATGCTATGTGGAAACATTGACGGAATTGTATTAGAATAACAGTGATCAAAGGAAGTTGGCATTGAAGGATAAACTTTGTAAGATCAAGATGGAGAAAGGCAAGATGATTCCAAAGTACTTGACCAAGTTCACTCAATGTCATAATGAACTTGGAAGTGTTGGAATAATTTCTTCTAAGGAGGATATAGTGAGCCTTTCTCTTCTTGGACTGCCAAAGAGTTGTCATAGTTATCAGGACTTTGTTAATGGTCGGGAGAAGCTGCCAGTTTGGGAACGACTATGGTCAGATTTGATGCAAGATGAGATCAGGAGGAACACCAGGTATGGCTCTTCATCAAAGATTGATGATGAAGAGAACTGTGCCTTAGCGATTAAGGCAAGGAAGGGGAAAGGTAAAATTTCCCATTCCAAATTAGATTATTATCATGGAGGTAAGAAGAAGGACATGACAAAAGTTAAATACTTTCATTGTCACAAGATGGGACACTTTGATACAAATTTTCCACTAAAGAAGTACAAGGAGAAGTCCTCAAGAGGAGTGGCGGGAGAGGCTTTGGCCTCCCAATTCGAATTGGACTTTTCCCTCATCGCATGCATGGTGTATTCAATGATGGGAAGTGTTTGTTACTTAGACTGTGAGATTCTTTCCACATGAATTGCGACAAAGAGTTATTCATTGCACTGGAGGAGAAAGATCTCAATATGCATATTGAGATGGGTGATGATGGTAAGTATAGTGTTACTGGTGTGGGCACTATTACTTTTCAAAGGGAGCATGTGGCTCCACTCACCTTGAAGAATGTTATGCATGTACCCAGACTGATGAAGAACTTGGTATCTGTTGCCATGCTTGAGGATAGAGGTTATGATGTGATCTTTTCAAAAGGAAAGGTGTTCCTTCGACACATAGCCATGGGTCAAGTAAAGAAGATAGGGATTCGAGTTCAGAACACCTATAAGATAGAGGTAGAGGATTGTGCTACTTTGAGTTCAAAAGCAGAAAATATGTTGAGTTGATACATCAACGAGTTCTCGCACAGGCAATTGAGCCACTTGCATCATGGGGCTTTGAAGGTATTGTATCAAATATCTACCGATCTTCCCAAAGGTACGCTTGAGAAAGTTGATACATGCAAGGGTTTTGCTTTGGGAAAATACACCAAGTCTTCCTTTGCAGACAAAGACAATCGAGAAGAGTGTATTCTGGAGTGAGTCCATTTAGATGTGTGTGGACCATTGTCGACAACATCCATGACCAAACACATGTATTATGTTATATTTGATGATGACCATTCTCGTAAATGTTGGGTATTTTTCATGCAGAAAAAGGATCACCTTGGAGGACGCATTCCGGGACTTGTGAGAAGTGACAAGACTTGAAACCACTTGCATCATTCCCCTCTGAACATGAGCTTCACATGCCCTGAAGACATCTCCTGCAGCTTGCCCATAAAAATAGCCATTTTTACATTAGCGCGGGGCCACTGTTTTCTTCCCGCGCCAATAGGGAAAATCCTCTAAAAGGCGCACGCTATTAGTGCTCTGTCTCAGAGTCGCAATTGCGCCAACCTATTTGGGAAAATTTTTTAACCAATCAACCTCCGAAATTTCTCTCCAACTCATTCACCAACTGAATCTATGTTAAGTGAGGATGGTTTGGCTTCGAATCTCCTTGAATGGGAAGTAGTTTGCCACCCTTCCATGGAAGTTTCCAAGTGATGAAGCTAAATCCATTATTGTTGTGATTGATCTTATCTCTTCCTCTTTCATCTATAAAAGCTTGTCTCCATGCCTTGAGCAAGCTAGTGGTAGTAATACTGGTGCTGAAAGGAAGATATCAAGAGATTAGAGTTGCAAGAGTCTTCTTTGTGTCCATAAGGCTTAACCTAAGTGAGGAGATCTTGTCACCAAAGAGAGAGAGGCTTGGCCCTCATCCCTTCAAGCTTTGCAAGACTTGTGTAGCTGAGCACCCAGCCAAAGGAGGACTTGACGTCAGGACGCTGGTTGTATTCTCCTTTGTTGATTATTAATAATAGATGACTATTATTATGGTTCCACTCTCATTGTTGTAATGATTGATGTTGAGTTATATCCTTCCTGATTGATGTATAATTGCATTTATTAGATTTCACGCTTGTGTTTGTGTTGTTCTCTTTGTGTGCAGGTGCCCGTTCACGGAGATAGTGGAGGACTGTGACCGGACAAAGCAAAGGAGCACGGGCGACGTCTGCTATGAATGAAAGCGTTGGAATCCAAGTAGGTCTTCATCACCTACCTTTTATTTGCAATTAGGGACTTGCGTGGTAGCGTTGTTTGATTGTTGCTAGACCCATTCTGGGAAAGTAGGGATCGCCTCTATCCATAGAGGGGATTTACCTCTCCAACAATTTGGCGACTCCGTTGGGGAGTTTAGCTTGTTGTTTGATTTGTAAACTTTAGACGGAGTCTGAAGCACGACCAGATAGCCTTCGAAACACTATTGCTTTGCATTAGTGAAGTAGATCAAAGCCGCTTCAGTCATCTCGGTTGGTTTACGGACTGAACAATTTGGAGTTTGTCTTGCCTCTTTGGTTTTCTCTTGTTTGCTTGCTTGGATAGCTTTTTGGATTGAATTTCTTGCTGCCTCTTGCTTCCTGGCTTGCCTAGATACTATAAAACAAGCTTTGGACCACTTATTTTTCTTTTTGACTTGGCAAACTTTATTAGCGTGGTTTTTTCTTTGACAGTCGCGCTAGTGGCACTTGTTGCTAACCGACAACCCGCGCCAATCCCTTTATAGTGCGAGTTACAGCCTGACAGTCGCGCCAGGCCTGTTAACCTTTTCAGTTCACTTGTTTGCCTGCTTTCCGAGCTTGGATTTGTATCTTGCCACATCTTTTTCAATTGCTGGAGTGTGTTTGGTGCTTGTCTGACTGGTTCTTAACCTCCATCCTTCGGGTGCTTGCTTCTTTCTACCGATTTCACACCTTAGCCCTAGGGCATCTAGTGGACGTGTGTGTCGAGCCTTCCGTAGGAGTTTTGAGTTTCTTGATTGTCCAGTCGACTTTGCGATTGCTTTTTGCACTTGTTCAGTGATTGTTGAAGTGTTTTTGGTTGATTTCCGAGTGACTTGCTTCTTTTTTGCTTGGATTTCATTCTAGCTTTGTTTGAGCTTGGATCACATAGCTCGTGCAAGCCTTTGCTTTTCTTTTGGTTTGGAGAACTGTTTTGGTGTCTTGGGAATTTCATTGTGTTCTCATTGAGTGAGTTTATCTCTTTTACTCGGTGTTATTGTCTTTAAAAATTCATTCTAGTGTATTGTGCCTTTGAAAAAGAAATCAAACAAATCTCTTTTGCATTCAATAGTTAATGGAATAGAACTTTTCGTTGATTTGCATTCTTGAAAGAAAAAGTTTTATTTATTTCCCATTAGCTGCATTAGGCTGTTTGATTGGTTGTGCTCATTTTGTTTGATTGAGAACTCTTAACTCTCTTGTAGTTAGTATTCATTGAACGAAATGGTATTCTTTGGCATATAACTTGCATCTAGGCAATTGTGAAAGATTACATACGGTAGGACCTGAAACTGAAACTTAACTGAAGATCAACCATAAAATAAACCGAACAAACTTAAAAACGCATTGGAACATAACGCTCACATTCTAGAGGTCTAGGCTAGAGACGTGCTCCGGCGTCGTTAAACCTAGTCACTTTTGTTCTCGCATTAAGGTTGGGTGATTCCTCCTTGTGTGGTTCAACTATGGTCTACTACAGACTTGTGCTCCCACGTACCGTCGCGTATATATGGGGAGACTCCACTAGGTTATCATCCTTGATCCATAGGAAGCTGTGCCTGCCGCCTTACAAGCCGTAACGCATCGAACACAACATTCGGGAAGATTGACTGCAGTACGGAAAGTCCTTGCTTTTCATATGATTGCCAAGGTGTATAAGCAGTTTTACGGATTGTCTGGTAAACCCCTTGCCTAGTTTCTCCAGAGCAGTCACTTTTTGATCCTTTTCGGACTCCTTAAAAGAAAAGGCTCTATTGAGCATTTGTCACTTCGGGCTCATTAAACATTCGAAGGCGACTAGAGTCATCTTTTGTCCTTTTCTCGACTCTTAAAACATGAAAATGTCAATTTGTGTCCTAATGTCTTAAAAATTTATTCGAACACGATTACATTTACCTTGTTAGATCTTGTTTGCGTTTAGTTTTGAGTAGGGCCTTTTATCGTTAGTTTGTCTAGGGTTGTTGCTTTATTATCCTGGTGGATCCATCGATCCCGTCTCCCGTCCCAAGTGACCAAGGGTCTCCTTCTTCTGCTGCCCCTGAGACACCGGTTTGTGGCGACACTTTCCCTATTGTTCCGAGTGTCCAACTGTTGAACTCTCGTGCTCCAGAGGACGAGCTTTACGACTTGTTTTGGAACCCCGTTTGGGAGCCTTCTGAAGAGGATTTTCCCACTACTCCTGTTGGTGTTTCATCCCCGATGGCTTCTTCCGACATGGAGGATACATCTCCTGTATCGAGTGGAACGCCCGTTATATCGAGTATTGATACTCCCATCCCAGCTACATCCCCGGTTATCTCTACGCCCTACACTGTTACACCTCTCGGTATCATAGTGCCGGCACACTATAGATCTCTAAGGGATGCTATGAGCTCTATGAGTTCCTCTTCTATGTGGGATAATAACATTGTCCCCACTACGGGACCTTTTGTTTCCCAAGTTCACCATACTGCTGTCACAGCAGTTCCAACCAATCCGACCATTTGTGTCGCGTCATCAACTCCAGTTGCTAGTGCCATTACAACATCTTCCGTTGTAACTACCGTTGCTGGCCCATCCTAAGGCCCAGCACGTAGTGGTCAATCAGCACATACTGCTAGAGTTGTCCATCCCGCAAGTGGTGCCCCGCCTTTTTCTGATGCTATTTTGGCAGGGGGGGCATATTCCCAGTACTTGCATGCTGTCTAGAACCCAGGCGGGCAAGGCCCCTATTATGATCTTGTCAATCATTATTTGTATACCTCCTTGCCAACTGAGCCTGCTGTTGAGGGTTCAGTTCCGTTGAATTTGGCTTGGAGTACCACCGGATATGGTGGTGGCCAATTCTGTCCGGGTCAAGGGCAGCCATCCCAAGGACCGCCCTACTAGGGTCAACCATCCTACTCGCAGCCTAATCATGGGCAGCAGTATTATGGCCAGACCTATCCAGGTCAACCTGGAGGCTCGCAAGGACAACCCTATCAGGGAAAACCTTTAGCCTCTGGTGGTCCGTCTTATACATATCTTGGGCAACCTTCTGGAAACCCGGGACAACCTTATGCTCAGCAAGGACAACCTGGGCCCCAGAAGGGATACCCTTCGGTGCAACCCTATGGGAACCCGGGACAACCTTACGCGCAGTAAGGACAACCCGGAAACCAAAAAGGCTACCCTTCTGGGCAAGGCGGCCAGCCTTATGCATAGCAAGGCCAGCCCACTGCTCAACCTAGTCAGCCATCTGGTCTACAAGGACAACCTTCGGTTGCGCAAGGACGGCCGATCGCTCAGCAAGCTCAACCTTTTGGGCAAATGGGTCCGTCTTAGATCCAACCAGGACAACCTTCCATCCAGATGACCCAACCTCAATCTTCGCAAGGATATCTATCTGGGGAAGCTCAACCGGGCATGCAGATGGTTCCTGCTTCACAGCCTCAACCTGGTTACCAACCCCAGAATCAAACTGGTCTCCAGCCACAAGGTGGGTACCAATCCCAACCTTCTTATCAAATGCCGCCTGGTTCCCAGGATCAATATGGAGCCCAACAACTGTATGGATACCAGCAACCCCAGGGGCAAAATCAATTTGCCCCGTATCAAAATTACCAACAGCCACAGGTCAACCCTTATCAAAATTATTAGCAACCCGCAGGGCAGTATGGTAACCAATGGGGTGCTGGGGGGCAGAACCAGTATCAACCATCCGGTTATGGATATAACCCTTATGGACAAAATGCTTATGGACAGGGTCCTTTTGGACCTGGTCCATCTGGACAAGGTCCATGGGGGCAACCCGCAACTGGATGGAATTTTGGCCCTGCCTCATATCCGCAGATGTCCTTCAACCCGCAGCTACCATTTCTAGCGACGTTGGAACTGCCCGATGTGTCGAAGTTGACAAATGATCCTATTTTTCATAATCCACAATGGCCACCAGTTCCAACTAAAATACCTGGCGACTGTCCCAAATTCGACGGCAAAGCTGGAGAAGATCCTCAAGCCCATGTAATGACTTATCACCTATGGTGTTCGTCTAATTCATGGCTTGATGATTCGATTCGACTTCACCTATTCCAAAGGACTCTCACCGGCTCCACCGCTAAGTGGTACATTCAATTGACCAGTGCGTCTTTTCAGGATTTTAATTCATTGGCTATGGAATTCCTTACTCACTTTCAGTTACCCATTCGGTACGAGACAGGAACTCATCTCTTGACATCTCTTAAGCAGGATACAACCACGCACATCTCTGATCATATACATGAATGGAGAAGGCATCGCCGGTTGATCAAGTTTTGGATTCCTGATCAATTCCTCACCGATTGGTTCACGACTTCCGTTGTCCCTGAGATTGCATGGGACATTGCTATGGGAGCCTGCGTAACTGAAGAGCAAGCAATCGCGCATGCTCAGTACCTTGACTTAGTTTACTCTCAGTCAGGTACTTTGTATGAGTATTTTCCTGATGCCCCGAGACCCGGTACATCCAAGGCTCCGCCGAAGCCATCTGTCGATGGAGTTATTGGCTCTGTGAACCCGACCTCCAAAAAATCATCTTCAAACCCTGGGAAGCAAAAGTCAGGTGCTTCTAACGAAAACACTTCTCAGGGTGGTTCAAATTCTGGTAGTACTTCTGAGGTCAACGCCGTCTAGTCCACCACGGTGAGTAAGGCCTCGAAAGGAAAGAAAAAGGGGAAAGGGAAAAATAAATATGAACAACCTAAACAGGAATCCTCCAAACCTCCAGCAGAGGAAGGAGCTAAGCGCAAACCCAAATATCCTTGTCTCATTTGTGAGGAGGATCACTACACTAAGGACTACCCAAGGTGATCCGAAGTTAGTCGTTTGTTGAAAGGTGCTCCTGGGGTTCCTGCGGTTCTTAAAGAACCTTTCCCCTCTCAACAAACTCAAATGGTGGCTGATCCGTCTTCTTCTCCCTTCGGTTCCCAAGTCTTCATGGCTGGATCTATTCCCGTTCATGTAATGACTCGAGCAAAGGAGTATCCGTCGTCCGCCGGGAAGGAGCCCGAGGTTCCCTCAAGTTCTCCTTCGTCCAACTCTGGTCCGCTCCATATTGAGAGACCAAGTACTGAGACGACCATCCGACCCCCTCCTAAAGGAGTACTCAGGAGATCATCTTACAACCCGAATGCTCGTGCTGCCCAGCACTACAGCATAGTTGAGGACTTAGCACAGGCTCCGTCGGCTATGTCCGTCTTAGAAGTTCTCCAGAGCTGCCCCCCTTAGAGGAAGTCCCTGCTATCGGCCATCGGTGGCATTGACCCGATAGATTCAGATCTGATTACCTTTGATCTCGAGAGCCATGTCCCAAGGCTGCCTCATCAGATCGCTTTTCTTATCCAAGTCATCATCAATTCAAAAACGATTCATCGTACAGTTTATGATGAGGGGCCATCGACTTGCATTAGTTATTGCTTGTTGGAAGCGATCGGGTCTCCGACTCTGAGCCAGTCTCCTACGACTTTGGAAGCTTTCGATGGGAGAGAATCTCGTCCCTATGGTATTCTTCAACGATTGCCAATCACTTTAGAAGGAAAAACCATTGAAGTAGAAGTTGAGGTCGTTGACGTGAATCTCACCTACAACCTCCTTCTGGGCCGGAGTTGGACGTATGCCATGCGTGCCATGGCTTCATCCCTCTTTCGTGTCATCCGTTTCCCTCACCAAGGGAAAATTGTCACGGTAGACCAGCTCTCCTTCTTCGCTTCCTCTTCTAAAGGAAATGTACCTTTTGTTGAACATACCTCTGTTCCTTTTGAGAGTGTGGGAGCCGGGCTCTTTAAAGATCTCGCCCTCATGGATGTTTTCTCCCTCCCACCTCCCAACCTCGCCTCTATCAGTATGATTTCAGTTTGTTTTGATCCTTGGGTCCTCCCCCCCATCGACCAGATAGAATCATGGGGCGAGGAGATGCCGTTGAGTCCCGCCGAGCTCAACTACATCGAAATCGCTGCTGCATCGGCCCCTCCTGCTGAACCTGCTGCATCAAGTGGAGCTCTTGACTCATACGACTTTTCCCCCTGGTTTGGAGAATGCGCCTCCTCGGATCCGTTAAGGGAAATATTTCCTTCCGACGAAGCCATTATAGAGACCATGTTTCTCGAGGAACCTCCGTGGTCCCATCTTCACCACCGTTCCTCATTTCTCCCTACTCTTCGGGAAACGTTGGCTTGTCTCGAGCGGTTTGCTTCGTGTCTCCCTTCACAGCCTCTTTAGATGCCCATCCAGATCTATCAAACATCGTCTGAAGGGAACTTGGGGAACATTACGCAGACCCAACCCATCGACATCTCTGTCAAACCAGGGATTGTCGAGAATATCTATATAGGAGTCACTTGCACTCCTGAGGAGATTCAAATATATATAGCACTTTTTCGCGAATTCCGTGACGTTTTTGCGTGGTCCTACGAAGAGATGCCCGACATCGATCCAACCATTGTAGTGCATGAGATACCTACGTATCCCGGTGCCAAACTTGTTCGTCAGCATTTGCGTCCTGTGCACCCCCGTAAGGCTGCAGCTATCAAAGCGGAAGTTGAAAAAATTCTTAAAGCTGGTTTTATTTATCCTATCCCACTCATAGATTGGGTCTTGAAAATTGTCCCTGTGGATAAAAAGCAGGGTACTATTCGCGTCTGTGTCGACTATCGCGACATTAATCGAGCCTGCCCGAAAGATAACTACCCCACACCTTTCATTGACCAACTCATTGATGAGTGTGCGGGAAGTGAAATATATTCGTTTATGGATGGCTTCTCTGGTTACAATCAGATTAATATCGCGCCCGCTGATCAACACAAGATGGCCTTTATCTGTCCGTGGGGTACTCTCGCTTACAAAAGGCTCCCCTTTGGTCTTAAGAATGCCGGCGCCACCTTCCAACGTGTGATGTCTTACGCCTTTCACGATATCCGGCACATCGTACAACCTTATCTGGATGACCTTCCCATTCATTCAGCTAAGCACTCAGACCACCCGTCACATCTTCGCGAGATTTTTCTTCGCTGTCGACACTACAATATCTGACTAAACCCGCATAAATGTGTCTTCTGCATCGAATCTGGCCGACTTCTCGGGTTTATCGTCTACCGAGAGGGCATCCGCTTGAATCCCCTTAAAGTCGAGGCCATTTTGAATCTTCCTCCCCATGCTTCTTTGCGGCAACTACAGAGTCTACAGGGTAAAGCTAATTTCTTACGACGATTTATCCCGAACTATGCCGAAGTGGCAAAGGGTTTCACACGGTTACTTAAGCGTGACACCCCATTTCGATGGGATGCCATAGTTGAGGAGTCTTTTGCACGTCTCAAAAATCTTCTAGTTTCCGCCCCTTTGTTGCGGCCTCCAAATTATCATCGTGATTATACGCTATACCTGGCCACTGCTGATACCACCATCGGTATGGTTCTGGTTCAATATGACGACGATGGCATCGAACATGTTATTTACTACCTTATTTACAACTTGTTAGATACGGAAACTCGATATGCTTATGTCGAGAAGTTGGCCCTCGTTGCTGTTTGCACTATTCAACGATTCCGTCACTATATCTTGTTGCGTACTACGACGGTGATCTCCGATTGCAACCCCATGACTTATATTCTGTCACGACAATTGTTGGGGGGAAAATACTCGAAGTGGATAGTCATCCTCCAAGAGTTTGACTTGAAATTTACTGCTGCCAAGTCTAAGAAATCACTTGTCTTCGCCGAGCTGTTGTGTTCTTTACCATCCTCTATTGCCTCCTCTTAGATAGAGGATTCCATTCCAGACGAAACTCTCTTCCTTATCAGCACCCTCGATCCCTGGTACGGGGACATTATTGTCTACTTGTAGACGTCCTCTTTCCGTCCCGAGACATCTAAGGACGCTCGTCGACGGATTTGACCTCAAGCCCAACCATATCACATCGTTGGGGACACCCTATACCGTCTCGGTGTTGATTCTGTTCTTTGCCGATGCTTGACCTTCGAAGAAGCCGAGAGAGTTCTGGATGACTGCCACTCTGGTGCTTGTGGTGGTCACATGTCTGGATATGCCACTGCACAGAAAATCTTCCGTGCTGGCTATTTCTAGCCCTCCATTTTCAAGGATTGCATGGCCGGGGGGCATGGATACATCATCGTTGCTGTAGATTATTTTACGAAATGGGCCGAGGCGATGCCTACATTGTCAGAAGACAGTCACACCGCGCCGCAGTTCTTGTTTAATCATGTTATTTCGCGGTTCAGAGTACCGCAAGCCATCGTCATTGATCACGGAAAACATTTTCATAATCAAGAAGCTGTGAACAAGGTTTTGGTCACGATGCTTCAAAGAACTGTTGGCATGCATAAGTCCAGTTGGCATCTGATGTTGTTCTCCGCTTTGTGGGCCTACCGTACCTCCGTGAAGGACGCCACCGGTTTCACTCCTTTTCAGTTAGTTTACGGACTGGAGGCGACCCTTCCTATTGAGTGTGAGATTCCTTCACTGAAGTTAGCCGTTGAGTTACTCCCTAATACTACCCCTGTAGAAGAGCGACTTCTTTACTTAGAACGACTGGATGAGACTCGTCGTCTAGCCTCCCTAGCTATTGAAGCTCAGAAGAAGCGAGTAAAAACTCACTTCGATAACGCTGTTAACCCCCGCTCTTTCATCGAGGGAGATCTAGTATTGCTCTATGATCAAGCTAACGATAAGCTGGGGGCAGGAAAACTCAAGCCTATGTGGCATGGGCCCTATATTGTGAAAAGAGTTTTACAAAAAGGGGCCTATGAGCTTATAGATTATGAAGGTAATCCCCTGGACAGGCCCTGAAATGGGCTTTATCTCAAGAAATGTTACGCATGAGTCCAGGAACTCTCTCTTTTTGTACATACGTATGCTTTCAACAGTGTGTTGTGTGTGCATGTTTATTTAGTTTTTGTGGTATGTCGGCATGATTACCGCTTATTGTGTCTTTTGCTTCTTGAACAGATGTCTGGATCGCCTTACGTTGGTTTCGCTGATGGTGCTTCCCGTAGTACTCGCAACTTGTCATCTGTGGCATGGGTGATCTACGATCCTCATGGTAAGTTAGTAGATATTCAAGGGGTGTGTCTGGGTTGTACGACGAACAATGTGGCTGAATATAGTGCTGTGATTAAATTATTAGCTGAGGCAATTAACCTCGGCATTCGCACATTGGTTGTAAACTTGGATTCTCAACTTGTAGTCCACCAACTCAATGGACGTTATTCTGTCAGAGATCATCGCATTTTAAGGTTGTATTTACGTGTTAAGTTATTAGAAAGGGATTTTGATTTCATTACTTATCAACATATTCCAAGACGACTTAATATGTTAACCGATGCATTAGCTAATTATGTATTGGACAGACATTTGCATAATATGTGAATCAACATAATACAAGAAGCATAAAATAAAATAAACCATAACAACATGTATATATATATATCGCGTGGTGCACTGAGGCGCTAAAAACTAAGTGTACATGTCTAGATAGAGTCTGTGTTCTCCGTACATCTGAGACACATGTCTCTCAAAAAATATATGCAAAAAGTAAGCCTAGAAGTCTAATCGCGGTGGTGCTCATGATAACACGTCACCGCGCGCACCAATTGTCTCAACAGACGATGAACGCGAGTCGGCACCCCCACTGTGTGCCTCTGGTATGCAAAAGGCACGTCCGCCAATCTAGCGTAACCCAGAATCCCTTGGGTGAGTCCCTTGAGATTCTGTATCAGCTCTTCCCCCATGGCACCCCCTGCCTGAGGGTCAGCTACGGGTTGGCCCCTCTGCGCTATAGGAGACAAGCCAGCTGGTCGCTCTGGGCCAACATCTGCATATACATACAACCGTCATCAGAAAAGGGATGTATTGAAAAAAAATGAAAATACATAAAACATCAAAAATGAAGAGATCATACCTAACTCCTCGTCCCATTCCTCTCCCTCTGGCAGTGGGAGGTCTGGGTCCCCCATGAAATTGGTCCCCGCGTATGGCCAATCCTCTACCATGATCAGCTGACGGCGAAGCCATATGAAGAATTCGGGCCGCCAAGACATCTCCTGGCCCCCTCCTCCTTTGGGTATCAATGCTACCCAGCGAGCCATCCTAGGTTCTCGTGGCAATGGATAAGCCGCTACAACTCCCTGGATCTGGAAAAGTGGTAATCGATCCAATAAGAATGACACCAAAATTGAGCCATACGCGAACTGTTTCACTCCTGCACGCTTACAATTTGTAAGCTGCCTTTTGATGTTGGTAGTCACCGCTGTAGCCCAATCAAAGATGGTGGGGCTGAGGCATTCTGTTGCTAGTAACAGATGATTCTTGCTCGCCTCATGGGGCATCTGTACCCCAGCTGCACGCGTGATGGTGAATAATATCGCCTTGAGAACCAAGTCCTGGATGGTATTGATAGCCACCTTGGCACTGTTTCTCCCAAATTGTGCCTCTGGACACACTCGGGCCTTTACTTCACCTACCTCTTCTCCGGAAGGTCTACTTCTAGTCAAAATAGGGCTCACCCCTCTCTGTGTCAGCCCAGCAATGAAATACACATCAGAAACCTCCAAGTCTAAGATTTGGCCCCGTAAGTGAAATACTTGGTCATCCACATCCCAAGCAATCTGCAACAACTCAGGTTGAGATCGCATATATGATGTGAGGAAGAACTTCTTGAGGCCACAGTCCCTCAAAGAATTCATACATCCCTCATCCTCGATGGCCAAGGCGTCCACGGCATCATGTTCCTGTTCTTTCCATTCCACCACCATTTTTGCTTGTTTCCTGCACCCACAAGGATAAATAAATCGTTACTAAAACCTTGGTAAATTTATAAACCGGGAAAAATTCAAAATGCAATGGGATTTCCATGTGAAAAATTGGGTCGCGCAGTTAGCGCGACTGTTTCTAAAACAGACGCGCTAATAGCGTGACTGTTTCTAAAACAGACGCACTAATAGCGTGACCCCTTTAGGAAAATCACCCCATTAGCGCGGGTCCATGCCGGATACCCGCGCTAATGGGGCGAAGCCCTAAATTTTGAACTCCTCCTTGCAGAGGCTCAACCAGGGAGAAATGCATAAAAAAAAGGTATGGAAATGGAGCTAAGGGAAACGCCTCTTACCTGGAGCCGACGAAATCTCGAATGGTTGCACGGATTGGCTGTAATCATCGCATGAAGTTTGCTCCCCAAACAGACCACTCCCACTCTTCAAGAGGTAAAAAGTAAAAGTAATTTCATTTTTTACATTTTCACCATGTTTATAGACTTTTTGACTTATTTTTAGGTTTAAAAAGGTTATTTTTGAATATTTTAATATATTTTTGGTCGAAAATGGATTTTACGCTTACTTCTTGTGCAATGACAGGTGTTTTACGCAACTTCGCTGGTGAAATGAGTTGTATTTTATACTTTTTCGGACTCGGTAAATACACGAAAAAAGTCACTATGGAGTCATCTTTCAACTCTTTTCTGACTCGCTAAACATGAAAAGATTGCCGGGTTGTTCCCCTTGACTCGTTAAATGTAAAAAAGAGGCGGTCGTCTTTAAACTCTTTTCCAACCGTATAAAAAATGAAAATATCGTCGGGCCTTTGTCATTTCAGGTTCCGTAATGGTGACGAAACGACGTGATATCGATCACTTTTTTACTTTTTCGGGTCGGTGTCACTACTCATGAAAAGTACTCCTCGGTCGTAATGGCCGGGCGGTTCTTTCAAGCATAGTTTTATACTTTTTCGGGCTCGAGAGACACAACTTTACGAAAAAGGACACCCCTGGAGTTTTCGTTTTGCTGTCTTTTCAAACTCTCTAAACATGAAAAGATGCCGAGTTTCTCCTTTGTCAGACTCGTTAAAACTTTAATGACATCGGGTTTCGTTGTGATGACACCTCTCAAGCATATGCTGTCCCCGTCAAGCTTGCCATCCAAAAATAACCGGGGTACTCGCCAGAACTGGTGGGGGAATAAAGGAACCGTAATCATCGTCGTCGGTAGTATGTCGCTGTTGAACGTGGCACTTGTTTGCATTCGTGTCTGGGTGGGGACATCTCATCTTTTTTCACACTTGCCTCCGTGGGTTTGGGATATCCTATTATACCATTCATCTGCTCATTGCCTTGTCGTCATGACCCCTGATCATTTGACATCAAATATTGCCAAATCCACTGTTGTGCCGCCGACATGTTCAAGAGAAGTTGACCTCTGCAGAATACTCAACCTCCCTCTGATATCTCACACAAAAAATGTTATCCCTCTCTGTCTCGTGTCGATGATGTGGGAAACATTATGGCCCACCTTCGATCAAGATCACTTCCTGTCGACTTCAGCTCATTATCCAGGAAGATGACCTAGAGACTCCCTTCAGGTACCTTGGAGCCTGCATGCCTCAATGGTAGGTTCTTCATATTCGACGCGAGGTTTTCATCATTGGCCTCCGATCGGATGATTCTACGGGTGTTCGAAATCGGCTCATTGATTCACACGCTGTGGATTGTACCTATAGTACCTTGAGGACCATCGTCATTATTGGTGGTACCTCTTGCGTCTGTTAACAGTTTTCATCATTGACTGGTAATCAGATGATGTTCATGCATGTTCGACTCTGACTCCTGTATTCACATGCTTGAACTTGTACTGTGTTCGGGTCGAGTTGGAGTGCAAGACCCCGGATTGTGCATATTGAAATCCGGGTTGCATTTTGTCGATTATTGTAATCACTACATGACTCATTTGTTGGATGGCTGCGACCATACCTGAGTCCATTCATTGATCCTCATCGGATGGTTGCGTCCATGCCTGGGATCCAGTTTTTATATACTCTGTTACGGATGGCTGCGCCCATATCACATATATCATGTACTTGAGATGTCAGTTGTACTTCTTTTCGCAGGTTCTCTGGCGGCCGTGTTTTCAGTCACACATGTTCTTGTAAAGCATTTCACCCCTCTCTATCTCGGGCCTCATGCTTTAGGGGGCATTTGTTACACAGTAATTTGTCACCATTTGTCACCGTCCCTGTTACCCCTCTCCTGCACCTTGGAGGACGCATTCCGAGACTTGTGAGAAATGAGAAGACTTGAAACCACTTGCATCATTCCCCTCTGAACAGTAGCTTCACATGCCCTGAAGACATCTCCTGCAGCTTGCCCATAAAAATAGCCCTTTTTACATTAGCGCGGGGCCACTGTGTTCTTCCCGCGCCAATGGGGAAAATCCTCTAAAAGGCGCGTGCTATTAGCACTCTGTCCCAGAGTCGCAATCGCGCTAACCTATTTGGGCAAAGTTTTTAACCAATCAACCTCCGAAAGTTCTCTCCAACTCATTCACCAACTGAATCTATGTTAAGTGAGGATGGTTTGGCTTCGAATCTCCTTGAATGGGAAGTAGTTTGCCACCCTTCCATGGAAGTTTCAAAGTGATGAAGCCAAATCCATTATTGTTGTGATTGATCTTATCTCTTCCTCTTTCATCTATAAAAGCTTGTCTCCATGCCTTGAGCAAGCTAGTGGTAGTAATATTGGTGCTGAAAGGAAGATATCAAGAGATTAGAGTTGCAAGAGCCTTCTTTGTGTCCATAAGGCTTAACCTAAGTGAGGAGATCTTGTCACCAAAGAGAGAGAGGCTTGTCCCTCATCCCTTCAGCTTTGCAAGACTTGTGTAGCTGAGCACCCAGCCAAAGGAGGACTTGACTTCAGGACGCTGGTTGTATTCTCCTTTGTTGATTATTAATAATAGACGACTATCATTATGGTTCCACTCTCATTGTTGTAATGGTTAATGTTGAGTTATATCCTTCCTGACTGATGTATAATTGCATATATTAGATTTCACGCTTGTGTTTGTGTTGTTCTCTTTGTGTGCAGGTGTCCATTCACGGAGATAGTGGAGGACTGTGACCGGCCAAGGTAAAGGAGCGTGGGCGACGTCTCTTCTACGAACAAAAGCGTTGTAACTCAAGTAGGTCTTCATCACCTACCTTTTATTTGCAATTAGGAACTTGCGTGATAGCATTGTTTGATTGTTGCTAGACCCATTCTGGGCTAGTAGGGATCGCCTCTATCCGTAGAGGGGATTTACCTCTCCAACACCCTCCACTCATTGTTTGATCTTCTTTCCTCAGATTGATTGCTTCCATTCAGGATTATTCCCGCAATCAGGACATCTTTTCCAAGTTGCTTTTGGTTCATTGATGTGATTTTTTTTTCATTAGTGTCAATTCATGTTGATTCTTTGAATATTGCTTTAGTTCCATTGTCAAACATAGATTACAAATTGTTTCCTTTGGTTGGACTCAAAGAAAGTGATTGTTTTCATTCTTATGTTTTGGAAAGAAAAAGTGAAATATTTTAAGTATTTTTGAGACATTTCTTGCATTTGTAATCATAAAGCGAAAGGAAATTTCATTGAGTTGAGTTGATTGCATTTTTATTTTTCTCATTGCATTGGTTTGCATTGATTGAATCAAAGTGAAAGAAAAATAACCCTTAGTGCATCTTAGTGAAAGGAAAGTTATTTTTGTTTCTAATAGGATTGCATCTTGGCATTGCATTTAGTGAAGTGAAATATTAGATTTCATTTTTATGTTTTTCATTGGAAACTGAAAGTTAGTGGAAGGAATTTTTCATGGCACATTTTGTTTGATGCATTATTGATTGAAATTTCTTCCCTTGATTAGTGTAGCCTTCATTGAATGAAAATATTTCTTTTTCTCATATAGTTGCATCACAGGTGTTCAGTGAAATCGTTTTGAGCCTTAAAACTGAAACTTAAATGAAGATAAACTTAAAATTTACCTCAATTAACCTAAGGAGCATCTGGAACCTAATGCAAATATCTAGAGGTCTAGACTAGAGACATGTTTTGACATTTATAAACCTAGCAGTTGTCGTTAACTACCTGCATTGTATCCCAAGTGTCAAATCACGTTCCAATACAAAAGTATATCAAAGGTTCTCCAGTACTTTTGGGTATATCATAGGCACTTCAATATGGAAAGTATATTGAAACACTCTCACTGAATGGTTATACATCAGACAACGCTAACACAAACTTGTGCTTCCCATACTGTCGAGTATATATTGGGATACCCCATTAGGTTTCTATCCTTTAGCCACAGGTAACCGATTTAGCTGCCTTGTAAACATGATACACCAAACACAACATTCGAGGAGATCAGTCGTCATACGTCAAGTCCTTAGTTTCGGCTAAGGTGTATATAATGGTTCACGAATACTTGGTAAACCCTCTTGCCTAGATTACCCCTTTTAGATTTATTTTTTTTAAAGTTCTAAAATCAATTAATTGGTTGTGGAACAACATCCTTCCTATGGAGATACTCCTTAGTAGATCTTAGGTTGATATTGATGGCAAAATTTCCTGAGTCTACTAGTGAAGGTAACCCCTCTCATCAGAATCCTAGTTCTTTTCCTTCTTTTGGAAATATTGGTGCTCCATACATGGCAACATTGTCCCTTCCTGGATTGACCATTGGTCTACCGGTTTGGTTATTTTTGACCTTGGTGATTCTGAGTGTCCAAACTTATTTTCAACTGAGTTATCCTCCACTTGAACAACATCAACCTCATGTTGATCCTAGAACTGACCACTTGCCTTCTTCGCCTCTTTCTTTACCTAGTGAAAGTCTAGAGTTCGGTAACCAGGAGGCTAAGAAGAAGAAGAAGAGGATGATGAAGAAGAAGCCAAACAAGCAAGGGGAAAACCAAAAAACTATTGTTACCGATGTAGCTAATGAGGACAAATATTCCAAACAGCCCCAAAAAGTAAAATTCCCTTATATGTTATGTAAGGCTGACCACCTTCTTCTAAGTCGTCCTGGTATTCTGAAGGTCTTAAAAGTGTCGTCCACAGGTTCACATCGACCTTTGTCATAAACCTCTAGTGATCATGTTGGTGATAAACCTTCAACTAATGACAATAAAGCCTATGGGAAAAAGGGAAAGTAGAATTTCCGTGTAAGTTGTGTGAAGGTAATCATACCATTCACCTTTGTCCTCTTATGGATGAAGCTTCCAAAGAGTTGGAAAACCTTATAGCTTCTCAACCTTGTCTTCCATTTGGGAATCAAAATCTTTCCCATGATCCTTTGCTAGTTGATCAAGTGATTTATCAAAAGTCATCTTTGGTCAACACCACTCTCTGGAAGTGAGTCTCATAAGTCTGTTCTCGACCAACCATTGGTTGAGAAAATGATGGACCTAGCTCCACCTTCAGTTAACCGTACCTTTCCAGTAGATAATAAACCTTGTACCGCTCAAGTTCTACTAGTTTATTCAGTTTTGAATGAACTGGAGGGAAATCGTTTTGTTCCTGAGGTGTATGAGAGTAGTTCTCCTATTCCGATAGAGCAAGACGGAAGCTCTCACGTTCCTATGACACCCCCTCCAACTAGTTTAGTCACTTCTTTTGATTGGAGTCGATTAGCAGGATAGCACCTTCCATCTTATGTGACTTTCCAGATTACAGTATAGGCTTCCCATATGGTCGTACCTAGCATAGTCATAGACGAGGGTGCATCTGTTAGCATTATGTCATCAATTGCTTGGAAAGCTTTAGGTTCTCCTCAGTTTGTCCCCGTCACCCAAAATTTGTTAGCTTTCAACAGAGGAACCAGTCAATCGTTAGGGATCCTTCCTAAGTTACCTATTACTTTGGGAGGAAATAATATCTATATAGACGTGACGGTTGTCCAAGGCCCATTAGATTTTAATCTACTCCTTGGCCATGACTATGTTTATGTCATGGGAGCACTCGTTTCTTCCCTCTTCCGAGTGATGTATTTCCCACATGATCGAAGCATTTTGACCATTGATAAACTTACATTCATTGGTCCTGTTATCTCAAAATCAAGCACTGGAAGGCTGCAGGCCAGGTTAATTTCAAGTAACTATTTCAAACCAGACTTTTGACTAAGGCTTAGCCTCCTTAGCCTAAGAGGGCTCTCTCAAAGGGTTATTGATTTTGATTAATGATTTGAATATATGGCTAACTCTATGGTTTGTAATTGTATATGTTTATAGGTTGAAAGATGAAGGCTGGCTACCATTGGGCTATGGAGTCAAAGTATGTTTCAGTACCACAACAAGATCAACTTAACATGAAGTCAGGGCATTCAGCATTTGAATATTCAGAACACAACACACATATGGAACCATAGCTCATAAGTGCACACAGGAAGTCAGAGCACAATCAATGAATTTTGAGTGATTGTACACCTATGCAACTGTAAACAAACTAAGGAAAGGGCAACACACATTCTGAATATAAGAAATCCTTCATGAATCTTGAGTAGTGAAGCCAAAGCATTCTACCTAGCATGGAAGTCAAGGCATTATAGAGTTTGAGTGTAGAAATGACAATACAAAACAGTGAAACATAGTAAGTTTATCTATGAAGGAAGTCAGAGCATTAGTGATGAATTCTAAGTATCATAAGTAAACACCACTGTAATGTAAGTATTGGAAAATGCCATCATAACAAGAACATACAAGAGCTCTTCATGAATCTTGAGTTGTCTAAGTAGAAATCTGCATTAGGTTAAAAATATACACAGTGTGCACATAGAGCAGCAGCTGAGCCAAAAAGTCTCCAACCCTTTGCTAATTCGACCTCATGCTCTATATAAAGCCTTTACAAATAGGATTCCATCATCCCTCATCAAGAGAAATCGAATTTGCCATCAGTGACACCTATTCTAACCATAAAACAAACCATTAATT